>WURV02195157.1:0-12074 GCA_011762755.2 Epimenia babai | reverse complement strand
TCTTAACTAACACATAGCTTCATGGATAATGTTTATCTTAACTAACACATAGCTTCATGGTTAATGTTTATCTTAACAAACACATAGCTTCATGGATAATGTTTATCTTAACAAACAAATAGCTGCATGGTTAATGTTTATCTTAACTAACACATAGCTTCATGGATAATGTTTATCTTAACTAACACATAGCTTCATGGTTAATGTTTATCTTAACTAACACATAGCTTCATGGATAATGTTTATCTTAACAAACAAATAGCTGCATGGTTAATGTTTATCTTAACAAACACATAGCTTCATGATTAATGTTTATCTTAACAAACACATAGCTGTATGGTTAATGTTTATCTTAACAAACATAGCTACATGGTTAATGTTTATATTAACAAACACATAGCTACATGGTTAATGTTTATCTTAAACACATAGCTTCATGGTTAAGGTTTATCTTAACAAACTCATAGCTTTATGGATAATGTTTATCTTAACAAACACATAGCTTCTTGGATAATGTTTATCTTAACTAACACATAGCTTCATGGATAATATTTATCCGCCATGTTTGAGATGTTGGCGGGCGATGGAGGCAGGTGCGGTAGTTCGATCGTTAGGCTTTCATCCGGACTAATCGGGATAGGATCCCGGTTTTACCAGTATACTACCTGTGGGGTTTTAAACGGCGTCTGCCCACGTGGACTTGTGTAGCCCTTGCATCATGGGTGTGTCAGGGTGTCTCCCCCCGATCATGTGGCTGTTTCAGATTCTCTCTGCTTGGTCTTTATGGCACTTAACCTCCACACTTTGTCGACATCTCATTGCAAATAATAATCGGCGATCACACACAGACTTAGCAACGCGTGCGAGATATGTGGGCTAGATTATTCACCATTCTTGTATTTAGTTCTCCCCCATACCTTTATATATAAATTACAGGTAATTATATAAACATGTTAATAAATTAGGACAAATGATTAAAGGGTGAAAATACACGAGATATATCCATATTTTTTAAGTTGAGACAATCAGGATTTTAATACTGTTAATAGTAACTTTTAGCTGGCTTTTTGTGGTGCCTATGTTGTTCTTTTGTTATTTTCATCAGTCAAATAGATCTTAGAAGTGGTTCCGCGACGTTTTATGGTATTATTTATCAAAAATTTTATTATGAACATATGGTTATAACGTGCGCAGTTAGTCATTTTCAACATACTACGGTATCGATAAAAAGATACGCCATAGCGTGTCACATTTTGCGAAAACTGTAGTTTTATACATCGGCGTACTATTGAGATATACCGTAATATGCACCAAAGATTATAGGTTACGATATACATGTTATAAAATAGAAACAGAATCACTCAAAGGTATCCAAGAGGGACAATATCTAGTTTAGCGCATGTACCCTTCAATTCTAGTTTATTTATGCATTGTAAATAGATTGATTATATTATTTATTTATTTGTTGTTTATTCAACACAATAAAAAAATTGGTAACTATTCATAGCGTCAGACATACAAACATTACAGTCAGTAACTATTATGTTTTTACATTCTTATTCATACAAGTTGGATTTATCAACGAATATATTCCATATTTTATTGGCAAGGGGAAATAACCATCTATTTCTTGAATAACAAATGAACGTGTAATATTTTTTCGCATGATTTTATTCAGTTCGGTTCACTAGAACCTTGGTTTTTATGTCACTAAAATATCTGAAATGAAATCAAATGAATTGAAATTTTATCGATTTATAGTGTCCCTCTTAACACACGCCTATCAAAGGCACTTTCACATATTACAAAAACTATGGTTAACTAAAAATAGAGTTTAGAAAGCAGATGAGGTAAACAATGATAAAAGAAAATAATTGAAACATATTTAGTATTAGAACAGATGAGGGAAATATCAATAGAAGTTAAAAGTTCTGGCAACTTTTCAGTAGATTAGTAAAATTCATGCTAACACCATTCCAGTCTCAATTTGATTGCACCGTCTTTTTAGGCTTGTTCCGAAAAAATTTATTCTAAATATATCGCGATCTGTATATGTCTTCACATTGGATGTAAGTTACTGTTATAGATAATACTCGGCTATTATTTAGATAAATGCTCAACGAACGAGATGTTGCAAGCGTGAATTTTGTGGATCGAATCTTTTCAATCGCAGTTATGGTTGCCGGTCGTACTGACGCCGTGTATGCGACACGTGTACCAACGAGCCCTGCTCGAGAGCAACGCCGATGTATTGGTGTATGTGGAGAAGGTTAGTGTGTATCAAGCCTCACCACGGTGGTGACAGATGGTCACTTATTTTGTTCAATACGTCGTAACTCGGTGTTGCTTCCCATGGCTCAGCTTACGACAGCGGCAGGGCGTGTTTCAAATTTATATTTAAACGTAGTCAAAGTGTCGCGGAAGTTGTCTCCCTGTAATGATATCTTGCTTGATTATTTATTTATTTATTGGTTGATTACCGAAGTAATCGTTGTGCAGACCTATTTCATTCATGGCCCTTTACATAGCTAGCCTATGTGGTTAACATGATAATTTGATTAGCCTCACTTTTATAAGGGCTGGGGGGAAAACACCTAATGCGAAAAACCCACCGAGTCTGGGCAGACAATTGACCCTTTTCCATTCACGCCACCGGTTCCAGATGTCTACATAGGAGCTAAATATTTCGCACACTCCACTACGTCTATGGAAGGTCAATGGTTATTTACAATGAGATGACGACATAGCGGGGAGGTAAGCGACCTAGAGATCATATATAGAGTATCTGAATCACGGCAAACGTCGTAGGGAAAAAGCCCTAACAGAACCACACTGCAAGGACTACCCAGACCCCCATGGGCGATGGGGTTTAAGGCGCTTTCAGCCCGAAAAATGCCACGTTAGTATACTGGTTAGAGTGGGAATTGAACCAGAGACCCCTGGATTCAAAGTCAAATGCTCTAACCACTACGCCATCTGCCCCCTTGCTGCCTGTGTATTTTAGATGTTTTACTAGATCCGTGGCTGACCTCTAGTCCCCACTCCCGACCATGAAGAGGAATAGGCATAAAATTCCAAATTAGTTCTGGTCCAGCTTAATATGAATGAGTTTAAGGCATGCCGGGAATATTAAAAAGGACTGAAAATATCCCTACCACAGCACCACTATCACGATGCGCGTTCATGCCATGACTGGAACGCAAGCGGATACGTTCCTAATTTTTGATTTGGAAACAGCACCAGACAATGATGCATATTCCTATTAATCTATGTACTTTAGATGCACGGAGCGACAGTCACATGGATCGGGATCTTCCAACCAGGACTTCCCTTAACCCTTAGCGCTCTGTTGTCACAAAATTGTATTGAAATAGTAATGTGATATACAGATGTCAGTGTGGTAAGGGTTAATGAGTCTGAGAGTAAAGGTCCAAAATACATTCTTGGTCAATGAATAAATTCAGTTTACATATAATCTATAAAATAGTGTTCCTTTCTCCTAACTTCTCTTTCTTTCGAGTTGTTTAAGCAATCTTTAACGGCGTGTCTCTACATCTACAGGTATGGCTGGCAGTGCTGGACACGACCCGTATAAGTGATCTTATTCCTGCCGTCACTGACTATCTCGGAACCTGGTTCTGCCTCGCCATGCAGCACCCTGTGCTTCCATTCGACCCAAATTTGTTGGTTCATTCGAAACATCTACATAAGGTCAGTTTCTGTACGTGCACTGAATAACTATCACACAAGCATACACTGTTGGTCTGGTGTAGTTGTACATATAGCACAACATCTTCGTTTATTCAGGATAGAGTATCAGGAAAATATGTGGTCATCAATCTTAAACTTGGTGTAGCAGCTATTTTTTCTCACAGCTTTAGATTGCTACGCTGAAATTACACACTTTCCATGTCATCTGAAATCATGGAAAATTCTATTTGACCCACATTTTCATGAGTGGAAAATCTCTACATTATTCTAGTGACATAATTGTGTAATCATTGAAATTTGTTTGTCAGGGCGGGTAGCTGTGTTAGTCTAATAACATACCCTCCCCATTCAGTATACTGTGACTTTTACATACGCCCCGTTTCTATACTTATGCCAGACAACGCTGTTTTTTGTTTTATAAATTTACGCTCACCGATCCAATGTGCTTTTATTATTCTTACGTGTATTATTATTATTCTTATTATTCTTGATATACTGATTACAATTAAATCCATTGCACTTTAGTACCACTATCCACTCGTTCCATTAAACGTGCATTGTATTCATTTTTTGCATTGTCTCTATTCCTATTGTCGCTATACCCATTCACTGAAATTTCTTGATGTCGTTATGCGTATTAAGGGAACCTCCAATAGGGAGAGCGCGGAGGTACCAATCCAGACGCCACATCTCTACATTGGTGGGATAGCTGGGATATCCGCAGCCTACACCCCGGAGGCTGACCATGATATTACCCGGGCTAGAGTGACAGCCTCGCGGTCAGTAATACCTCATTACCAATGGCACCTTCTTGTAGCACCATCTCGTGGTTGACATCATTTAGTGGCACCATCTCACGATTGATATCATTTAATTGCACCATCTCGTGGTTGACAGCATTTAATTGCACCATCTTATGGTTGACATCATTTATTTGCACCCTCTCATGGTTGACATCATTTAATTCACTATGTCATGGTTGACATCATTTAATTGCACCATCTCATGGTTGACATCATTCAATTGCACCATCTCATGGTTGACATCATCTAATTGCACCATCTCATGGTTGACATCATTTAATTGCACCATCTCATGGTTGACATCATCTAATTGCACCATCTCGTGGTTGACATCATTTAATTGCACCATCTCATGGTTGACATCATCTCATTGCACCATCTCGTGGTTGACATCATTTAATTGCACCATCTCATGGTTGACATCATCTAATTGCACCATCTTGTGGTTGACATCATTTAATTGCACCATCTCGTGGTTGACATCTTTTAATTGCACCATCTCATGGTTGACATCATTTATTTCCACCATCTCATGATTGATATCACTTAGTTGCGCGACTTTTGTACGATGATCCTCAGCAAGTCATTTATCCTCGTTTGCTGGAGTTAACCCGTCTCCAAAATGGGTAAACACTTGATATCACCATTGACGGGGTGATATGCGAGTGTCGAAGGTATTGTCTCTGGGCTGAATATATCTTCCATAAACTGCCATAAACATTGTTTAGATAGCTTTTATTAACTGATAACCTGCAGTATATATATATATCGTACTATGCTACTTTTTAAGCAGCTTCTAGGGTTCAGCTGTGTCAGCACTATATGCATAGCCGTGTTAGCTTCATAGGGTTGTATACTACACAGAATGCTGGGTCAACTATGCTCCACCATCACCAAAAATACCACTGACCAACAAGTAGTTCAACCGCTGGACCTCATCGGTCGACTCCATCAGTTTTACCTCTCGTCGAAGTCGGCTCTCCAGAGATTTGTCGCCGCTCAAAGTTTACTCACGTGGGCGTCTTCGGAAAAGGTTCACTTAGACAGTATTCTGTGCTCCTACATCCAAACCAGGAAACCCTCTCAAGATATAAATAGCTCACTAAAACAGTCTTAGTCTGAGATTGCACCGAGACGTTACGTGAGATTGATGGAAGTATGTCCTAAAAATAATTGAATATCATCGGTTTATATCGAGAAACAGGAATGGAAAACTGTGGTCATAGCTTTCAAAAGTGCAATGTGCAATAGCATATATTGCAGCCATCACAGCATATGTGGCTGTCAGAGCATATGTTATCTACGGGTGTAGGAACATACGTTACACGCTATTGTCGGCGGATATGTTTTGATAGTTACTTATTAGGAGAAATTCAGTGTGAAATAACGGCAATTTTTAATGCCATGTATTTTCATAGTTATGTATGGCCGCATTTTTTTTATATTTTTTACTCATTCTTTATCTCCATTCCTGCTTCATTATCACATTTGCTAGAGGAAGATTCTAGAAGATCATAGCATAGATACGTGATATTTTGGCATTGTAAAAGACAAAAAATACTGATACCTATTAATAACACATGTATGCTTAGGGGATAAATATAAAATGGTCTAGCAGATTTTTATGTTTTTTTGAAAGTTTTAATGTTTAAAATTTTACTGAAGGGAGGTGTTAGGATATATGAATACATGCAGGTAATAACACCTTCCATACTGCTTCAAAAAAATCTCTATCAAATCAAAAGTGACTGTTTAAAAAAAACTCAATTTTGTAAGAACTCAGATCCAGAACCTATTCAACCAACATTATATACGTTGAATTATGTGTTAAAACATGCACTACACTAATTCCACATCACAGGAAGTACGACTGTAGTAAACTTCTAGAATTTTCCAGACATGTCTGCGCGATGAGTCCCTCAAGAAGACACTCACGGACTGTCTCACAGAAAACATATTCTTCGATGAGATAGCGTCTTCCTTCGCGCGCATGCAGTCCGAGTGCGGCGACTTCATCGCTTTCCTAAAGCAATCCGGTGTCAACATGGACCAGCACATAGCCCCCAAGTAATTTGCTTTTGGCAGTATTTTCAAGATGTCTTGATTGACTTTTAGGAAATAATCAATTTGAAGACATCACTTTGATTTGGTATATTAGTTTTCATGTTTATTAATTAAATCATTTCCCATAATACATAACTTCTACTTTGTGTTTCATATTCGGAAGAAAGCACTCAAAGTAGTTTTCCCCTTCAGGGTCCTGCACTTATGACCTTTATAGACCTTGTTTTACGAAATGAGCTACAAGGTGTCTTTAGGTATTTCAACTCTGGATTCCCAATCCTAGCGATGATATGGAATGCTTTTTCAGCTCTTGATACGCAAAGTTAGCCCTCGCAGTTTGCAGGTTTTAGCCCCTCATAAGGCAAATTTTATTATTTGTGTATTTTCTCGAAGTTATTCCCAAAACTCCTTATCTCCCTCCAATTAAATCTCACCTTATATCACATAAGCCAACATAAGTTACAAGATCACGCCCTATATCTCATTCCTCGCTCCACTCACAACTTGTTCTTTGTGTCTGAACTTGTATTTTGTCTCCGTCGCATATTTCAGCGCGATACTGTCGATGGCTCAGGCAATGGCCTTGACCACGTCACTGTTTAGCGACATCCAGTCGCAGATTGCACCGATGCATCGCGACAAAGTTGAGGAATGTCGTAGACAGCTGCACGCGGTTGTGTCACAGGTGAACAGCGAGCAACTGTCCTACACAATCAGGTAGTTTGTTAGCGATGCCACGTTATTATTTTACCGTGATGTTAATGAGGGTAGCCAATGTGGGGGGTCCACGAATAGCTGGAGAGAAATGTACTGAAAAAACCTATACCCCTGATGTGACCCGAACACGCGACCTTCAGATAACCGGTCTGGTGCTCTACCAAATGAACTACAGGGGCAAACTGTCTGCTGTGCATTTAGGTATTTAACACAGTTTTTTTGTGCCTCATCAGAGGAATAGGTTTTTTTCTATGAATTTCTCTCCATCCATTTTTTTACCGTCAGCTTTCACATTTATGTACGTATGTGCATGTATGAGAGAAAATTAAGGAATAACTTATTGTTAATCATGTTCTATGTAGATAAGGACAGAACTTGGCGTCTGTTATTTTGTTTGGATTCCTTGCATTCCCGTGCATTACTTTTTGGCACAGACGTTTAACAGGCCAACAGTCTTTCCATTTCCCGATTAACTAGAACTACTTCGGCGGCAGTCCATCAGCTTTTAGCACATAATGTGGTGGCAGAAATGAAATGATGTAATCAACTCGAAAAATTTCAGAATACAGATGAGCCTGGCAGGAGCTGTGACCGCCCTCGACTGCCTCCCGAGTAAACTCAACCCAGTCGTGCGGCCACTCATGGACGCCATACGCAAGGAGAACAATGAAATCTTACAGGTCTCATACATGTAGATAAAATACAGGGACCAAACATCCGGAGTTGGGTATATCAACAGTCATCGTCTGATAAGTAGTTTTACAACGTTTGCTACACCTGCACATTCTCACGTACATAAGTGCGTAGATACGAGCGAACGAACCTCTAGCCCTTTACTAAACTAACGTAGAATCTAGTCAAATCATGCTACAGGATATCGTTAGAATTATCTATTTCAATGTTACTATCTTCATAGTAACCACCGTGATAGGGGGAGGGGGAGAGTTGACTGAACATCAGTCGATCTACGAAAGTGAGGCATTGTTAAAACATTGGAGATATTAGTATCTGTTAAAGAAGGAAATTTCTAAGTATTAGGACTGTTTTATTAATCGTAATTATCAGATACTAAAAGTACTAAAACTTGTAGAAATTTACAATAAGTTAGTCAAATACAAATTTTGATATGCCACACACAAACATTTTGCTCATTTTGTTAGTGGAGAGGCAGGCAAAAAAAGGAAATCCTACGTATGTATGGATGTCCCTTATGATCCTGTATGAAAGTCTGCGCTTTTAACTTCTGCGGCCCTGCTGACATCTTGGTTTGTTGCACACAACTATTTGCATGTATGAACAGCTTTAACTGTGATCGCTGTATTTTTGATTGTTCGCTTTTTGCTTCAGAAACAGGCGGCGGCGAGTTTATGTGTTTTGATGGAGACGTGCGTGGACCGCATTCCATCGCCGAATGCGAAAATCATCAAGAATCTTTGCTGCAGTCTTTGCTCCGACCCGACCTTCACACCACCGTTACAGATCGCACCTATGGGTGAGGCAGTCGATGACTTAGACATAGAGGTGTGGGTCGACATGTTAGTCGTATCGTGAGATACGATGACTTGAAAAGATAACACTTTTTCTGATTACAACTAACATTTCGACTAACACAAGCTTTCGTTTATCGAGGATGCTTAGTCACTCTGAATTGTAGACTTAGTTTTTTCTATTTCGTTTTTCCTGCATTGGTTGTTCCTCTCTTCGATATTTCCACTGTGCGCGTGTGACATGACCAATGTCTAGTTTACCGGCTGCATCCACTCGAGAGCGAGAGAAATCGGTTCCCCGCGGGGAGCTCGCTCTGTTGATCAAACGGTCTTGTACGCATGCAGAAATACACTGGCATTTACACTATGTCAATGAACCGGCTAGACGACCTTTATCTTAGTGGCGAAATTGGTGTGGGGACTGTAGCCACCGTCTGCGCCAGCCAGTCGACCGCCCTCTCTTCACGCCGCCGGTCTCTACTGGCAGCCGTCAGACCACCGATGTGGAACACTGCACCAAACCTTTGTTGGTGATGATTATGTACCGTGAGATGGCGAGATAGATTTCCATAAAAAGGAAAAGGGCGGGGTTCAATTCGACTTCATTCACATTAGTAAATATGAGACTCACTCAATTCGACCCATGTACATCGCTAATATTGTACGTTTATTGGTTATTTAATAGATATTAATGAAGAAACAGCCACCACCCACTGTGGAATTCTCACACTCACCTGGACTCAAAAGGTCGCCATTTGTGAATACTCGATTTTACAATCGTCATCAAAAGATAAATGGATAAGTGAAACATTCATAGACCTTGGGGATCAGTTATAAACGTTTATTCTTCATCTTGGTTTTTTTCAGTGAAGGGTCTTGATTGCAACCAAGCTCGCGGATACAATATTTTTTACTCTGGGTATACTGCATATACTTTTTGAGATGAGGGTAAAATTGAAAACAAAGTCTAAAAGTGTGGGATATCTATCAGAGATATTATGCATTACAGACAGTATTAGACATGCACATGTCTTTTGCTCTTTGTGGTTGCTTTTTCAATATTATTGACAGTATTATATTGGCTTATGATCACATAGAAGTCATGGGCAATGGGGAGGTCTGGGTAGCCCTTGCAGTGTTGCCATGTAAGGGTTTCTTCCCTCTGACATGGCTGTGCTTTATATGCTCTCTGCGTGGTCTGCACGGCGATGACCTTTCACTATCTTGTTATGCGGTAAATAATCAATTTTCACAGACTTAGCGGAGTGTCAAGTAAAGAGATGTGAGTTGCCGTCTTAGCCATATTGTATATGAAAAGTGAAGGTAACACCTTGTTGACAAAGGATATCATTAGCTCAAGCTTTCGCATTAAGTTTACTTTATCAGGTGCAATCTTAGTTAGTCAATAAGGCGTTACCTTTACTTTTGGTACTGGCGAAGGGTGCGAAATATGTAGAGTGTCTGTACGCATCTGCAACCAGTGGCAAAAAAGTATAGAATTTATTATGGAATCTAGGAATTTAAGGTTTTTGAGAGATTGTTAAATGCCTGTGACCATATTGGGGAAGCAAGCGGTTACTTAACTTAGCCCATGGTGATACCTCGCACTGGGGTGGGAATTCCTTGATAGGCTGCTAAATATGACTTGAGTAACTAATTGAGTATCTCACCAGGGTAGGTTATAGCTTCATAAATGCACTGGTTGATCCATGTTGATCCAGGCAGAGTCCAGTAAAGCCAGGCGACCCGGACCAAAACGCATACAGATCGCTGTGGATGCACCTCTTGAGTTACCGCCAGATCCCGTCAATGATGTTACAGTAGGTTTAATAATGTAGGTTCACTGTATAGCTTAGGGGTAACTGATGTTTTCATTTAGTGACATCTGAATAATAAACATTTGAGCTCTGTGTTGATTTATGCTGTGTGTGTATTTACATATGTACAATTAGACTGGCGGGACTCACCCCATTTCTTAGGCTATGGTATGCAGTTGGTAGTCGAATGTGGAAGGCGCTATGTTCGTAACAAAAACTGCTTTAAATTTGAATATTGCATTTCTTAGCATTTATTACAATTTTTCACAGTCTTCGTGTAAATATATTCTATATAAGATTAACAATTTTATTCCGAATTGCCTTCCCACTTCATGTATTTTGCGATCTCTTCCCATTTTCCACAATGATTCACGCTGCTACGATCTCATGTCAGGTAAAAAACGCGGCCTTAGAGCGGAGGGGTGCAAGTATCGCTTTAACGCTCCAGGCATTGCGCTTCTCTGAAGATTTACCCGCGAAACTGCCGACCCTGTGGCAGTACATGACGCACCCGTTGGATCTGGTGTCTCAACCGCCGCCACAATCAAGTTAGCGAAATAAGTAAAATTGGCCTTTTTAAAAAAAGTCAAACGGGAAAGAGTCTTGAGTTTTTGGCCCTACTTCATACTTTATTAATTGTAGTAAAGGCCACTTGCACTCACAATATCGATCACTGCCTTATACCTCCGTGAACGCCACAACGCACAACGCGACACTTTAGTACGAATGTTTCTCCATATTCAAGCACATTTTTCTCCATTTCATGGAGTGGAGGCTGCATGGAATACATCGTGGTTTCTGGGGATTCGGACTCGCAACCTCTCGCATGAAAAGCCACATTTTTATCTCCATTTATGCTACTGCTCATAAAACACGCGATGCCTTGGTTTATCTATACGGCAAGCTGCTGAGGACAGGCACCTGTTTGATTGGTCAGTTGTGTAACCGTGGACACAAAGGTGTCCGCACGCACACACGCACACACACGATACCATGTTATTGAGCATTAAATTTCTGGTATTCATAGGTGACTACAGAAGGTCTACTTCCGGGGTTGAAAGGTCACAACTGCAATCACTCTCCCGTACACAATGATCTAGGAAACATAACTTATTCACTTCAAAATTAATAAAATATAAACGGGCCCCACACTCTCCGGTCATATTCAGCAAGAATGACCAGTTGACCACTTTCCTGTATGCCTAACACTTGTGGTTAGGTTAGCTTTAGCAAGCTGATCACATGTTCCCATTACTCTGTGGCCGTACATGCCAAGAATACATTATTTTCATTCTCCATGCCGTGAGAAAATACATGCTTCCTCCCACTGCATCACCTATGCTTCTTCCCACTGCATCACCAGCCCTTCTTCCCACTGCATCACCAATGCTTCTTCCCACTGCATCACCAATGCTTCTTCCCACTGCATCACCAACGCTTCTTCCCACTGCATCACCAACGCTTCTTCCCACTGC
>WURV02195146.1:0-12076 GCA_011762755.2 Epimenia babai | reverse complement strand
ACTCCGCCCGGGCCTGCTCTGGGGACATAAAGTGGGGCGTACCCACGGCGTCCGAATCCATCGTCAAGCGATGATCCGAACTCTGATCCATCAAGCGCGAAACGCCGAAATCTAGGATCTTCGGATGAATGCGCCCATTGGCCCCCCTTGCGAGGAAGATGTTCTCCGGTTTGAGGTCCCGGTGAACCACGCCGCTGCGATGGCCGAGCGAGAGGGCCGCGATCACGGGCATCAGCAGGGTCACCAAGCGCCGCTCCCCAATGGGCCCGTGGCGATCGAGGAAGGCGCCCAGATCCTCACCGTCAAGGTACTCCATCACCAGATAGGGCAGCCCGTCGATGGTGCCAATATCCGTAATGTCCACCACGTTCGGGTGCACAATGCGCGCCGCCGCCTCCCCCTCCATCAAGAAGCGAGCACGCATATCGTCCCGGGCTGCCATATCGGGCCGTAGGATTTTGATGGCAACCCGTTTCTTTAGGCGTAGGTGGGCGGCCTCATATACCTCCGACATGCCCCCACGGCCGATCAAACGCATTACCTGGTAACCACCGAGATTGGTGCCACTCGAGACAATATTGTGTTTGAGGACGGGCTCAGTCATGGTGGCGTGTTTGCGGGCGCGTGGGCGGGGGAAGCCAGACGGCAGCAAGGAAAGGGTATTACTGGCAGCCACGAATCAGGCAGCGTGCCAAACGATAATCGAGGGTTGCTGGCAAAGGTAGTGCGATCAAGTCCCCTGCGCACGCACCCCATAAACCCTATGCCATCAATCTCCATGCCAGGATAGCAGCACCGATGCCAACGCCCACCGCGCCGGCCACGAGTAGGGGAATCAATGGTGGACGGGTCTTGGTGGTCTGTGGCGTAGGTGCGGTGGGTTTAGGTAGGGACGCTGGCGCCTGCTGGTGACTTGCCTCAACGGGAGCGGAGGGTGGTGGGGTTTCGGGCAGCGGCAGTTGGGCAGCTGGCGCAGTGACTTCGGCTCCGTTCGGCTGGGGAGGGCTTGGGACGCTGGGGCCAGCGCTCGCCCCAGGAAGACCCGCGGCGAACTCGGGCACGGGCTTGGCAGCCTCGATCTTGCGCGCTGTGGGGTTTTCGTTGCCTTGCTCCCCACCACGAGGCGCCGGGGGCGCACCTTGTTTACGCACCTTTGCAAGGGCGTCCAAAAGCTCTGGCGTGGCCTTCTGGACCACCGTCGGCGCGCTGTACATATCGTCGGCGCCTGGAGCCATTGGCCGCTGGGTGTCATGTTTTTCGCCTAGTCCCATAATACACTCTGCCTGTTTTTTTCCAACAGCACTCCAATTTACATACCTGTCCCCAAGATAAACCGCAACCAACACAAGGATTTAGTGGCGGAACGCTCCCACCTTGGCCACCAATTGCCCACCACTGGCCACGTTGTGAGTACGGCCCCGCGGGGACAAACATCGGGACAAACTCGAGATCTATGCTAACGCGCCGCCATGGAACCCATTGAAGCTGATACGACTCTTCCGTTTCCCCGGCCGGTAGTTTACGCGGCCTATCGTGACCGGCTCGACGAGCTGGTGGACTATCTGCCCAATGTGCGCGGTATTGAGATCAAGAGCCGCGAAGAGGATGGCAGCATCGTTCGCTTTCTGAATATCTGGCACGGTGGTGGAGATATCCCGAAAGCTGCCCGGGCATTTGTGTCCGAGAATATGCTTACGTGGTCTGATCACGCCGAATGGGACGAATCCAAGTGGACCTGCAAATGGCGCATTGAAACCCATTCCTTCACCGAGGCGGTCACCTGCGAAGGTCTAAACCACTTCGTGGAAAACCCCGATGGCAGCACCACCCTCCAGGTACGCGGTTCCATCGCGGTGGACGCCCGCAAGGTCAAGGGCGTGCCCCGCTTGTTGGCGGGCAAAGCAGGTAAAATGGTTGAGGACATCTTGGCGAATAAGATCCGTCCCAACCTGCTCGAAACTTCCGTGGGGCTCGGCAAGTTCTTGGCCGCCACCCACAAGGGCTGAAGCTGCGCGCCTTATCCAACGAGGGACGGGAAGCAGCTATCGCCGGGGGAGCCCCGCTTCCCGTCTCAGCTGGTCTTCGGATAGGCCCGCCTCCGCCATGCGTGCGTTGAGCCGCTCCCGCTCGGTGGCGTTAACGCCAAAGAGTGCGCGCACGACGCCGAAGTGCTCCTCCATGGCATCCACGTAGGCCGCAATGCCTACGCCTACCAGCACCGTATTTTCCGTCGCCACGGCGGTATAATGGTTGAGGCCTTCTTCCCCCACGGCGCCTACGCCACCCAGGAGGTGACCCGCACGGAACGGGCAGCGAACAGCACCGAGGCGAAGCTCCATCACGCCGGTGGCCACGCTATAGACATTGCGATCCCATTGGCCTTTTTCAAAGAGCACTTCTCCAGCGCGAAGAATACGCGTTTCTGCGTATTGGGCCAGCTCCCCCGCCGCTTGAGCACCGATGCCTTCCAGCTCCTGGGTGGCCCTTAGCACCAGCAGCTTATCCAAATAGCTACCCCCGTCCTGCCAGCCATTCGAAGCCACAGGAAGGCTTTTGGCGGGTGGGATGTCAATGGAAATTCCGCGAGCGGCCAGCTCCATGCGGGTGCGAAACGCCATGTCCGAACCAACCCGCAGCATGCGGCTTGCGAAGTCAAAGTGCTCCTCCAGGCAATCCCAATAGTCCTCAATATCCACCTCAAGGGCCACCAAGTCCTGGGTTACGTGGGCGGTGCGGGTTCGCACCTGCCCCAAAATGGCATCCAAGATGCCAACCGCTGAACGGGTGCCAAATACCCAAGGCTCCTGCCCTTCCGTCACAAGTGAGCATTCCCCGCTCTCCAGCAAGAAGAAGGAGTCGGCGTGCTCTCCCTCGCGATAGAGCACGCTGCCCGTGGGTTCCTCGCGCACTTGGGAAGCGTCCGCCAACGCCGCCACGAGGGACTCAGTGGGCTCGCCCAAGAAAAAAGAGCGAATCAGAATCTCCCGCCGCAAGCGGGGGTCTGCTTCGTAAACCGGCGAAAGCTGGGCGCCAAGATCCATCAAACTCCTCCACAATCTCGCGGCAAGCGGCGTTGGGACGCGTGCGCTGTTCGCAAAGCTCTTTTACCTTTTGCACCCGGGCGCCTACATCCTCCGCGGATTCTAGCGCGCAGCGAGTGGCGGCGGCGGCCAGTGCATCGTCATTATCGGAAATAAGTTCGTCCCACAGGGCTGCATCAGTGGCAGGCAAGTCGGTAAGTTCCTCCTTGATGCGGGAAAGGCGCTCGCTCTCAGCCATATCCTCAAAGGCCACCCTCAGCCATTGGCGTACGCGGGCGCCCGCTTCGAGCTGAGTGCTTAGGGGCAACGTAAGCGCGTCCAAGAACTCCAAGGCATTTGCGCGGGTGCGGCGATCGTCGGAGTTATGCAAAGATCGGAAAATCGCCCGCAGGTTTTCTGCGGGGTGTGCCAACTTAAGCATCCGGCCAACGCGGTGAGTACTTTGCAGATACTTTTCATCTAGTAGCTCCTGCAAAAACTCCCATGTGGCCAGGCTCCGTCCCCGCGGCGGCTCCGCAGCACTGATGGCCATCAGATGTTGGCAAAGGGCCGAAAGCCGTAGCGCTTGGGAAAGGGCCCGCTCAATAAGGGGGTAAATCCTGGCGCGCTCCACCAAGATTCCGTGTTTTACCACCAGGCGTTCAAGGGCCCGTAGCGCCTTGTAGCGCACCGCGCCGGACACATCGTTCGCCAGCATATCCAAGAGGGCATTGGTTGCATCCGCATTGGCAAAGCGGCTCAGGGAGTTAGGAATATGGGCGCGCACATCCTCGGTGGTGTGCAGGGAGCGGCTGGCCTGAACCAACGCCTCCAGCCCCGGCTGGCCATATGCCACCAAGGCGTCCCGCACTCCTTGCCGGTACGGACGGGCTGAAAGTGCCACGATCAGCCCAGGGAGAAAATCCGCGTCCTTTACACGCGCAAATGCCGGTGCAAGCTGGCCTTGGGCTTGGGCAAACTGGCTGCAGTCATGGGCCATGGCCATGCGCTTGAGCACCATCAGCCAGCTACTGTCGGCAAAGTCGTTCAAACCGTTTATCAAGCCGGCGCGCACCTGCATATCCGTGCCAGAACGGTCGAGCAGCTGCTGAATATCCTCTCGCTCGTGGGGCGCCTCACTACCCCGGGCGCGGGCCACGCAGGCATAGGCGGCGAGTTCTGGATCCTCCACTAGCATGGAGCGGTCCTCCGGCAGCGCGCCAGCCCGTACCAACGCGTGTACCGCGGCCCGCCGAATGTGGTGATCCGGATGTTGCAAAAGCCCATGGGCGATATATTGCCAATCACCCCGTAGCGACGTCTCGAAGAGCTTGAGCGCGCTGATAACCACCTCGGGCTGTTCGTGGCAGAGCACCAAGCCGGGCACCAAACCCAGGTGACCCTTTTCATGCAAGAGCGAGAGTGCGGCCAACGCGGGCTCCATCTCCCTGCCAGAAAGCGCCTGCATAAGGACTTCCACTGCTTGGAGATCCAGCTTTACACCCTTGCCACCGGCGTCGGCGTAACGACCGGCCTTCAGGGAACTCCGGAACAGGTCCACGTACTTGGCGCTCGACGCCATGGTTCCCATGCCCCAAAGCAGCGCGCTGGCAGCCACGATGCTCAAACTGGTGCGAGGGTGAGCCGCAAGCCAGGGACCAAACCACCACAAGCCGCCCGCTACGAGCCCCTGGATGAAGCGCTGCCAAACCGTATCAAAGATATTCTTTACGCGGTCCCGCACCTCCGTGGGCAAGGGCATCCAGAGTAGCTCCATGGCAACCCGATGCAGACTATGGCGCAGGCTACCATCCACCGCTTTCGTAGCGAGGGGTGCAATCACCCCGCCGCCAAAGGCCCAGCCGAGCACACTTGAACCGCCGAGCAGGACCGGCAGCAAGGTAGCCGCCCGCACCACGCCCACGCGGTCGAGCAAAGGCCGGGCGATAAAGAGTTGCATCACCAAGGCCAAGGCGTTGAGCCCTGCGTAGTAGCCGGCCAAAAACTCGCCCAACTCCTCTTTCGAGTAGTGGCCTGCAATGGCGGACTTAAATGCAAAGTCGGCCATCATGGTTGTGATGGTGGCCAAGGCCATAATCATGGCCAAACGCCGCAGAAACGGCTGCTCTTTTAGGCTGCTCCTTACCGCTTGCAGCTGGCCAGACTGGGCTTTCTGCTGGGGTTCTTCAGCCTTTTCGCTATTGGGTACGCCGATGGCCCAGAGGGCAGCGGAAAGGAAGGTGGCACAGGCAGCCCAGAGCAGAAAGTGCACATTGGCAACTCGAATAAGGACCGCCGCCAAGCTCGCCCCACCGACGGCGCCCAGTACGCCACCCGAAGCGATGGGCCCGAAGAGGCGCCGGCCTTGAGCAGGTGTGAAGAGCTGGCCCAAAAGCAGCCAGAACTGGCTCACAAGTATGCTGCCCACCAACCCGCTAAAGACATAGAGCGCGTAGAGCACCCAGGTGCCTTGGCCCAGGTGTTTCAGAATCAAGCTGCCGTAGGCGGTAGCGCATAGGGCGTAGACAAGGGAGTTGCGCCGGCCGAAGGCCCGTAGAAGCCGTTGGCTAACCCACGTGGCGCCGAAACTTAGGAGGGCAATAGCGCCGTATACAAGCCCCAACCCCGAGGGGGACACGCGGCTCAAGAAGAGCGCATCCCGGGCCGTCTCCAACATGGTGTGGGCAGCCACGAGGGCGAAAATCAGCCCAAATGCTCGAGCTACGGTGGGGCCCTCCCCTTCCCGCAGATCGAAATACTTTGCCAAATACCCCACCGGCTACCCCCCTGCCCCGCCGATGCTGTGCTGGGAGCTGAATGGATCAGCCAGCTCCAGGATGTGAGGGGATGGGAAGAGGATATGCACGGGAGGGGTGTGGGCAGGGGCGAAATTGGCGGAACGCACGCAACAGAAACCCGCAGGCTACCACGGGCGTCGCTGGGTGGAGAGAACGCCAAGATTGGTCCCCCCGAACCCCCGTGGCTCTTGCGAACGCAGGCTCACCAGAACCAAGCGGGCTGGCTCCCACGTGGAGTGGACATTAAGCACGCTGGGGGCGCTGTCAAAGAGGTGGCGGGCGAGTTGTTGAACAAAACGAAGAAATATTCAGAGCGGGTGGCGCGAACACGTTCGGTGCGCTAGGTTCTTCGGCGTGGAACACTCTGTCGCCAACCTGGATACCGTTACCCGCGACGATATGTTGCGGAAGGGATTGATGTTCTTCGCCGGCACGTTGCTCGTCAGCGGCGCGATGCTCCAGCTGCAGGTGCACTGGGCCTGGCGAGGGATATTGGTTTTTCCCTTCTTCCTTGCAGTCCACGCCATCCACGGCGCCCTCCTCGGCATTTGCACCTTTAGCGCAAGCAATGGCG
Source organism: Epimenia babai (assembly GCA_011762755.2). Lineage (NCBI taxonomy): Eukaryota > Metazoa > Mollusca > Solenogastres > Cavibelonia > Epimeniidae > Epimenia > Epimenia babai. Next base: position 5,684 of record WURV02195146.1, on the reverse strand, counting down.
TTCGACAGACCAGCCAGGGAGAAGAGCCCATTGCATGCAAACACTCATGCCGCGAGCTTAAGAAGAAGGGCTCGAAAGTTCTGATGGGCAGCTTGAGCTTGGCAACCATGGCCACTGCCCTTGTGATGCTTGCCGCACGCTTAGAACAACACGGGTTTCCAGAAGCAGAAACGGCGCCTCTCCTACTACCGGGAGGGCGCCGTTGGACATTTGAAAGGCGTGGCCAGGACGAAACGCAGGACCTCGCCCCAGCTCTACCCACCGTCCACCGCCCTCAAGGGCCAGCCCAAGGGAAGCGGACGGTCGCCGGAGGGGCCATCAATCCTCGCTGGGGGCCACCCCTTCGGCACGCGCTTTGTCCGCGACAGCCTTAGCGATAACCGGCGCCACGGAGCGATCCAATGCGTCGGGCAAAATCTTGCCGGCGGTGGGCTTTTCCACGCATTCGGCCAATGCCAATGCGGCGGCCAGCTTCATGCCCGGGGTCACCCGTTTGGCCCGCACATCTAGGGCGCCTCGGAAGATCCCCGGGAACGCCAAGACGTTGTTCACCTGATTAGGGAAATCACTACGACCTGTTCCCACCACCGCAGCACCACCCGCACGGGCTTCGTCGGGCATGATCTCCGGAATGGGGTTTGCCATTGCGAGAATAATCGGATCGGCTGCCATGGTTCGGATATCCGCCGCATTCAGCAAGTTTGCTTTGGAAACACCGATAAATACATCCGCGCCCTTGATGGCGTCCTTGAGCCCGCCTTCAATCTTATTCCGATTACTATAGGAAAGGGATGCCTGCTTGTGTTCATTAAGTTTGTTGCGCTTGGGGCCCACAATGCCCTTTGAATCACACAGAATGACGTTCTTTAGCGGCTCGACGCTGCCCTCTGCCTGATCAATTCCCATGAGCAACTTGGCAATGGCAATACCTGCCGCGCCTGCGCCGTTAATAACCGCGGTTAGCTCCCCCATGGGCTTATTCACCACCTTGGCTGCATTCACCAACGCGGCGTAGAGCACGATGGCGGTGCCATGCTGGTCATCGTGGAATACCGGAATCCCGATATCTTGCAGGGCGTCCTCAACTTCAAAGCAGCGAGGCGCCTTGATATCTTCGAGGTTAATGCCGCCAAAGGTGGGTGCGCAGGCTTTTACAAAAGCAATCAGGGACGCGGCATCCTGGGTGTTTACCACCAGCGGAACGCCGTCAATATTGGCGAACTCCTTAAAGAGCACCGCTTTGCCCTCCATCACGGGCAATGCGCCTTCGGCGCCAATATCCCCCAGCCCGAGCACCGCTGAACCATCGGAAACAATTGCGACGGAGTTACCCTTCATGGAAAGCTCATGAGCGCGAGAGGGTTCTTTGGAAATAGCGCTGGAAACGGCTCCAACACCGGGCGTATAGGCTAGGGATAGGTCATCCCGGGAATCTAGCCGGACTTTGGCGGACATTTCCCACTTGCCTCGAAGTTCACGGTGAAGTGCCAAGGATCGTTCAAAATAGTCTGCCATGGTATTTCCTTAAGTTGAAACCTGACGTTCGCAGATAAGCGTAGCAGGCTTCCCCACTTGGCGAAGGTGACAAACCACCGCCGCCAAGCATTGGGAGTGGCGCAAACAGGCCCCCCGACATTCCCCGGCAGCTTCATCCACAAAACCAGATGAGGTTGCCGACTTAACGCCGGGGAGAAGCTTGTGCATATTCATTGTGACGCTGTGCAGCATAGCCCGCTAAAGCATCGTCGTCTAAGCAAAATCGGTGCAAGTTTCAGGCAAGTTTCCTTAGCAATTCCGGTGCAGTTCGGCCGTTCAAAATCGCAATATTAGCCAGTAATATCAAATACTTACACAGCACGCACACAATCTTTCCTCACGACGGTGGCACGTTTCTTTACTGACCCAACATCAATAAGCTGCGAAACAGACGCTAAATACCTAAAATCAAAGAACTTATCCATGACGGACACGTTCCTGGGCAAGTTGCAGGGCCGCAGCGTGTGCGTCCATTTTTTCAGCATCCACCCGCCCCCAGCAGGCGAGCAAGTTGGTGCGCACCGCTGCCCGGACTTCTGCTTCTGCCTTGGCGGGGGTCCAGCCCATGGCCTCTTGGCCGATGATGCCCAACGCGCCCCCCACAGAAACCAAGAAATCCGGGGCGTAGAGGATCCCCCGAGTGCGCAGATTTTCGGCAACCTGGGGCGAGGTCAGCGGTTGGTTCGCGGCGCCAACCACGGCCCTCGCTTGAAGCCGCTCCACCTCCCCCGGGCCCAGCACGCCACCCAGCGCGCAGGGGCTGAACACGTCGGCTCGCAGGAAGGCGATGTCGGCCGGATCACAAGGAAACACGTTGGGCAATGTCGTAAGAGGCTTCAGCTTGGTTGGGTCGATATCCGTCACCCACACCTTGGCGCCCCGCTCGCTGAGGGCCTGCACAAGGAGGCCGCCCACACCACCAGCGCCTTGTACCGCCACGGAAAGCTGCGAAACCTCCCGCCCAGGCCAGAGCCGCTCATGGGCACATAGGATGCCTTCCAAAACCCCAACGGCGGTGCAGGGCGCCGAACTGCCCGCGCCTCCATTTTCCGGGCTTCGGCAAAAGACGAAGGGCGCCGCCACTTCCGCCAGGATGTCCATCTCCGGGCTGCCCGTTCCCACGTCCGGCCCTGTGCGAAAACGACCGCCAAACCCTGCCACCACCTTCCCATAGCGAAGCAAAAGCTGGCGCCGCTCCTTTTGGGAGAACTCACCGGGGGGGAGCGCGATCACACCTTTGCCGCCGCCGCTGGCGAAACCCACCGCAGCGTATTTCAGCGTCATGCCTTCAGACAGGGCGAGCACATCAGCGATGGCGTCCTCCAGCTGACCATAGCGGCGCATGCGGGTGCCACCGGTGGGGGGCCCTAGACGGCTATTATGCCGAGCAATCAGAAAATAGGCCCCGGACGAATCGGGAAAGATGGCAAGCTCTTCACCGCCCCATGCCTGGAGCAGCTGCTGGAGATTGGGCGTGGATGTCACGCCTTGCTTCCCACGGCGATCACCAACTTGCCCGTGACCCCGCCCGTTTCGCTGTAACGATGGGCCTCGCTAACTTCCTCCAGCGGATAGACCTTGTCCACAATGGGCCGCAGCTGGCCCCCTTCCACGAGCGCGGTAATTTCTTTTAGCAAAGCCCCATTGCTCGGCCGCATCACATTGCGAGCGGCGACATTCTTATTGAGTTTGGCTTTGGCCATAAAGCTGACGATGTTAATGCCCGCAGCCAATACGCCCATGGTGGGCCCGCAGCTATTGGTAAACTTGGGAACCCCAGCCACAACGCTCATCAGCCGGCCGCCGGAGTTTAGTACTTTGAGGGCCTTGTCCCGCTCCTCCAACCCTAGGCAATCGAGCACCAAGTGTATATCCGACAACACCTCGGTCACTTCTTGGCTGCGATAATCGATAACCATATCCGCGCCTAGGCCTCGAAGTAGCTCGTGTTTTGGCGCGCTGGCGGTGGTGGCCACCCAGGCGCCTTTGGCCTTAGCAATTTGAATGCCGGCGCTGCCCACGCCGCCAGCTCCGGCGGAGACAAATACCCTTTCCCCCGGGGCGACCTTTCCTTGCACTACCACCGCTTGCCATGCGGTGAGGGCAACCAAGGGCAAAGATGCCGCCTCTTCAAAGCTAAGGGAGGGTGGCTTGGGCGCAAGCTCGGTGGCGGCGATGCAGGTATAATCCGCATAACACCCGGGCCGCCGGTGGCTTGGAGAGCCATAAACTTCATCGCCTGGCTTGAAGTCCTCCACCCCCGGGCCTACCGCCGCCACCACGCCTGCCACGTCTAGCCCCAATATCCAGGGCAGGCGATACCGAATAGCTCCCCGCTGGTAACCCGCGCGGATCTTGCAATCGACGGGGTTTACGGAGCTAGCCATCACCCGCACAAGTACCTGCCCCTTCTCAGGGGTGGGCGTCGGGACGTGCTCAACTCGGAGTTCTTCGGGTCCGCCGTAGTTGTGAACGCGGGCGGCGCGCATCTGCTGGGGAAGGTCGGGCATAGCTGCAAGCTACCAGCACTTGGGTGCTTGGTATAGCCGGAGGCGGCCTTCGATGGGTCAGCCTGCTTGGCGCCGGATCCAGCGCTCCACCTGGGCCGCGGGCTGCTGAAGGAGCGACTGGTAATCCCCAGGCCACCTGTAGAGGCTACGGGCCTGGCGCCCATTCCAATAAGCTTTCCACGTCCGGATGGGCCAGCGGAGACCCAAAAGGAGCGCCCCCCAGTTGTTCAGCCACACGAACCAATGGCCCGATCCCGCTCCCCACTCCCACGCTCCCAGTTCTGCCTCGCCTTGCAAGTCCGTCCCATAGCCGAGGAGCAGGTGATGCAGGTCATGGCGGGCCAAAAGGTCACGCTGAAAGGGCGGGTTCGGAAACCACAGCCGCTCGCCGAAAAAGTCCACCGGGATTTGCTCCGCCACGGAGGCGTCTTCCTTGAGTCCTTCGCGGTCCAGGTATTCCCGAAGCTTCTCCCCCACCGTTTGTGAGCGCACCATCAGCCAAGTGTGTCATGCCAGCTAAGGCCCGTCGAACCGCCGCCGCGCCCTCAATGGCCGACAACCGCCCCCCTAGCAGCCTATCCCACGTTGCAGTTGCAGTTGCAGTCTAAGAACCCTAAGCGCTTCGCACGTATCCCCGCCGGTGGCGTTCGCCCAAGGGAAAGCAATCGCAGCAGGTCCTGGTCGCCATTGAGCGCCGGCAGCTGGGGGAGAAGCAAGGTGAGCCCCTCGCTGCCAATTTGCTTTTGAAAATCCGCCAATGCCCGCTGCTTGCGGCGATTCTCCGAGGCTACCTGCCGGTAGAGCACCGCCAATGCATCTGCCAGGGGAACGGATGCCTCCTCCACCAGGGGCAACTCCTCCGCAGATGGCAAAGGCTCGGGGGGCTCTCGATCATACCAAATAGGCTCCGGGGCGCTCGAGTCAACGGCGCCGGGCGCCAGCCGAAACGCCCGGTTTACGATCAATGCAGAGAGGGGCACATCCCTGCCCCGCAAACCTGAATGCAATGCCCGGGCGTCATGCAGGTGGTTTCTTTCTGGCGATACCACCAGGACGAACGCCGTGCCCGCGGCCCGGAGCTGCTCGTTTACCCTGGCGGTGCGCGCCACAAAGCCCTCCCGCATGCGCACGAAAAGCCCGAAAAACTCGGCCATTTCCTGCCCCAACCCCTTGCCTGCCAGGAGGGAAAGGCCCCGCTGGGCTAGGTTGCCCGCGCCTCGGAAGCTCCAGCGGGAGTTTTCCGCCGGGAGAAACGCCTTCACGACGTCGGCATCCAGAAAGCGGAGCAGGCGCCCCGGAGCATCAAGAATATCCAACGCGCTGCGGGTGGGTGGGGTATCCAATACCACCAAGTCCACCGACTCATCGTCCAAAACCGAATGCAGCCTCTCCATAGCAACGTAGGCGTGGCTGCGGGCCAACGTGCGGGAAAAGGCCCGATACATGGGGTTTTCAAAGATTGCGTTAGCCTGCTCTTCGGTGGGAGCAATACGCCGAACCAGGGAATCGTAGCTCGCCTGGGTATCGAGCATGGCGGCCCGCAGGCTACCGGAGGCCGCCTCGGCGGCGTGTTCTGGCTGGGAGAGCGAAGCCGCAGGCAAGGGTACTGTGCGCAGCTCGTCGCTAAGGTGCGAAAGC
>WURV02195135.1:0-12076 GCA_011762755.2 Epimenia babai | reverse complement strand
CATTATTTAGGCAATAGTTTTTTCTTAACCATTATAATATCAGGCCTAGTGTAACTCTTGATTCATCCATTGTTCCATGTCATTATTTATATATTTATTTTTTGAATATCCCAGAATTCAATTTAGTTTTATGTCATTGAACTGTTGTATTAGGCTATGATTTACCTTATAAGTACTTTCTATCCTGTTATACAACTTAATTAGTTATGATGAATATGTACAAGTCCTTAAGAAAATTTCATGACATAAGTGGACGTAAGTAATGTAATGTCCAATACATTTAAGGCCAACAAAAACCTGCAAATTGCAAGCATCGTAAATGTAATGGGTCACTTTACGCAGCAGGAAAAACTGGCTTATGAATACTACATTCAGCCAGCAATTTGACTGCGAGGACAAACGCAAATAAAAAATATTTATATCTTAATATGAAATTTAAAATATTTTATCAAAGTGAACTTAGTGAGCTGTCAAAAACACTTTTCATGAGTAAAAACTCAGTATGGACTAACCCTGTAATTTAATTGTAAATTTATTTACGTTATCTCCTCTTATTTTACATTATGTACCAAAACCTCGCCTTTTTATCTATATACACAATATAAAAATTATGGAGAGCAATGATGAATAATACAATGGATAAAATATGTATTATTTATCAGCTGCAACATAATTTAACATAATAAATATTAATTAGATATGGACAACTAATATTGTGCATTCACAACATTGCTTGTCAGAAATAAATAAAAGAATAGTGAATTTCAATTTGTGATTCTAGGCAAATGGATAAGGAATGGTTTATAAATAAAAAGTTAATACAATAAAAAGTACAATCCCTAAAAGGTGGGTGAAGTGAGAGTATAACAGGTTATCCATCTTTTGGTGGTAACAACTTAGAGATTATTTGCAAATATATACAAATTTCTTGGCATATTTGTTTGAAGCGTTGCTACGTAAGTGCGAGCAGTCAAGTGATACCATAACGAGAGAAAAAAGCAGATACGCTAACACCATGGCTTATTAGCTACCCCTAATCCTAAGCCGGATCGCACCAGTTCACTGCACCCATAACATAAGTCTATCAGTGTTTTTAGTGTAGGCTAAACATAGTATGACATGCAACATTTCTGGAAACCATTTCCTATCTGTGAGCTCTCAATCTAAATGCGATAGAAAATATGAAAACGCAGTCGGATGACTATTTTTACAAAAATGGATCCGTTGCTGATTGCATGATCAATCATATGATTGTAGAATAATTATTTATATCGTAATTGTGGATATCAGTACTTATAAATTACACGTACCATTGCAACCAAAAAAAATTATTTGAAAGTCATAATAGCTAACAAGGCAAAGTACCACGAACGATTTTATCACATTAAATGCTTCAGCTGTTTTTTAGATCAACATACAAGTTTGCATATGTCGAACAACGCGCCATTTTGTAAAAATTTTGAGAACGACTCCTTAACATTTGATGTATTGTTATAGACGAGTCGTCCTGTCATGTACTCGCACCATTTTACTACTCAACCTTTGCATCGGCCACAGGAAGGCAAACACACTACATCAATGCAGTAGCCCAAGCTCCCAACTACTACCGTGGTTCAACAACATGTATTTCATTTTATGACACGTCCAACTATCTAAAATCTAAGAGTTGTTGGTTGCCGTGGTAGCCATATCGTATAAACGAAAAGTGAAGGTAACGCCTGCTTGACTAAGATTATGATTAGCACGAGCTTACACACACGGAATATGTACTGGAACAGGAGAATTGCAGAAAGCCTTGATGTTTTCTCTGCTATTCTCCTGTTCCAATATGGAATCTGTGTGATCTACAATCTCTCAGTAGCCCAATTATCTTGTATAACGAGAAAGAAAATTAAGAAATGATTAACAAAATCACAGATAGTAAAAATACTTGAAAAAAAGCTTATTGTTATTCTCCTTAATCGCCGCTGCCCTTTGATTCTATCGGCGTTGGCAATGTCCAGTAATCTATATCCACTAGCTACTCACCCCGGCGACGTCATTGATATTATATGGCCTTGATGACATGTTATACGCGGAAGAACCAAACTCTGGCTTCCTGCCTACACCAAAAATCTAAAACCTCTTAACAATTCACTTAAAAATTAACTGTTTCTCTCAATCCGATGGAAACTGAATTCAAGCTTATATGTATGTCAATTTCTGCTAGACCGCCTCCAATAAAACACACCAGAGTCAAATAAATTTAATAAATAACCACACTACAAAAATTCTTCTACGTGTAGTTTATCTCTAACAGACTATTTTACGTAGTTGACCAATAATTAATAATTGTTACCCATCCTTCCCAAGTCATTTTAGTAATATAGAAAATGGAAAAATTTTTCCGACAAGTGTCTTTTCGCAATTTTTCCCAACGTAAGTGCCTCAATTGTTAATCAAGGGAGTATATACATATTGACATATTTAGTATGGATAAACACGATTTTAAGATCGAATAGTTAAAACGTTTTCAAATTTGTAATAAAGTAATCTTCTCAAATTGAACAATCCCCTTTCGACGCTGAATCCTTATGTTCAAGTGACAACACCATCATAATTATCAGTGAACGTGTGGCAGGCCTATTTATTGGAAAGTTTCCCACCTTTTTTTCTTGTGTGACGATGTAGGTTGTGTATTACACTTACTGATTGATTCTGCCGAACTAATAGCTGTAACTAAATGCTAACAAGACAAATCATCATAATTGGCGGATTATATGAAATGTAACGCCACCAGCTGGCAAACATGAAATGTGCGTTAATTTCACATTTTTTATGTCTAAATCAGATAGGGGAGACCGGGGCTAGTTGTAACAGGGGTAAGTTGTAACACCCCCAAATCGCGAAACTAAGATGCATGCTATACATTGGATGTATGCTAAATACTGACAATTTGAAACGTTTCCCTCATGTTTCTACTCATGAAAATTATAGTATAGATGTATGATAATAAAGGGCTTATTTTCTTATCAAAATTGTTATGCTGGGATATACTGGGTTGATTTTTACAAAGCACAAAAACTACCCTGAGTTTTCTAAACACAAAGTGTGGTATATTCATAAATAATTATCAGTTAAAATTAAAAACACACGATATATTGTGTAAACAATCGTGCAATTCAGCAATGCAAAATTTCGGAATGTTAGTATTATTATTTTAAGCTGGATTCGCCTCCCAATAACATGATTTTATATCTGACACTGTGCCTCTATCCAATCTGTGCCGTTATATTTTTAGTTAATTTTCTTTATCTGCGATCTTATTGTATGTCTTATTTTTTCGACTCATTTATTACCAAATTCGATTTTCAACTGTATTCCCTGTATTTCTAGTTCATCATAGTAAGCGTAAGTTTGTAAAGTGTCTTTGATAGCGATGTGTTAAAATGGCACTATAATTCAATAAAATTTCATATCTTTTCTTTTCGTGTGAGGTTAGGGTTACTTCGGCCGATTCCAAGATTCCGAACACAAGTCATTCCATTGGTCACGATCAGCAGCGAGACTCTATAGTGCATGACTGTAGGTTAGTAAATGTACATTACCATCTAATACGGAACTTAGCGCCTTTTTACTTCATTCTAAAGTAAGGCTTGGATATGTTAATTGGTCAAGTAGTCAAAGTAGTCATCACCGTAAGTATGTGTATATTGTACAAGTTTATACAAGTTTAAAACCACCACTAGGCATTGCAGTACTTCCCAAATTTCATATAACTTCATAAGTTTATGTTTTTAGCTCGTAGCATTTTAAAGTGTCAGCGACATGATCTTGTCATTATTGACCAAGGGATAATGCGGCTCTCTAAATAAAGCTTTATATCGACAATAGGGATTTTAAAAATCGTCGGCGGAGTCATCTCTTCGACCACGTTCGCTATAATGTGGGTCAGCCTGTTGCTTATTGTCTACAGATTTTCACCTATAACGGCGATCGTGTTATGACCTTGACGGCGTTCAAATTAGGCCAGTGTAAATCTCATGTGGAGAGTGTATTGATATTTATCACTTACGCGAACGATAAATTAGACGATGTGGAATTTCTTCTGAAAATTATATTTCTCACCTTTACTATGTGATCCAGAATCTTTTTGATTTTACTTAGTTATAGATTATTTATTTACGTTATAAATATCGGAGATTGGGTATAAAATTAGTGTCAGAGTAACAATACTCACGTCCACAGTGGAGACTGTATTCGTCAAAGGATAAAAAAGTGTCATTCTAATTAGAAATAACCACTTCAGCATGCTAAACAAACGTAGTCGTCACTACAAATGTAGCGAGTATCATAGCGGAAGTGCGCTTCTTCATACAAGTGATGGTAAATAATGTATACCCTATGATATTGACGTGGTATAATTACTAGCATTGACATGTCCTAGTTCAATGATATTTTATCGTTGGCGCCAGTGGTGTAGTGGTTAGAAGCGCTGCCTGCGGGAGGTTGCGAGTTCGAACCGGCACAAACCGGGGATTTTTTCCCGCGCCTTCCACGATAGGAAATGAGAAAGATTTTCGTGCTTGAATATTGAGAAAGATTCGTTGTGAAATAGTTTATTATAGAAAATATATTAGGGATGTAACAGGGCAATGTTGAACATGCGACTGACATTTAGGCCTAATTATCAAATCGCACCAAAACCTCGCCTTTCCCTTTTTGTTCGAAATATTTTTATATGATGTTAATAGGGGTAGCCAGTGTGGTCCTTTGAATAAAAGGAGAGAGTTGCACAGAAAAAACGTATACCCCTGATGGGTATCGAGGTATCATCAGAGGTATACGGTTTTTTTGTGCATTTCTCTCCAATTATTTTTTATAGTTACCAAAAGTTAACGAACGGGTTATTAAAACAATCACACGTATACTTCTTAAAAGTACGAATGCGTAACTACGGCGTTTGAAACACGTGAAATTGGCTAAGAAGAGACAGACTCGTCCTTGGGGTGATGGTGCATCTGATCCGCGAGCATATGAACCGCTGTTCTATTGGCTACGGATATCACACCTCGTCTCATTACACGGATGATTGACAGGTCCAATCATCCAACCAGAATGCCGTCTCATATCAAAGACTTTTGGTTGCCAAAGGTGTAAGATATGTCGGAGATACGTCACGACATAGTGACACCATCGATACGAGTGCGATGCGGCCGGTTGGTGGCCATTGTCTTGCCAGTAGAGCGTCACAATAGAGGAGTGATTCGGGCGGTAAATCACCCAGGACAAAAATTATATGTGCAAAGTTCAAAGTTCATAAGTTCAAAGCGAAGGGTAGGCCTAGCAGGTTTAAGGAGGTTTAAGAATGGGGTAGGGAGTCATAGACTGAAAAGAAATAACTAAAACATAGACTGAAACTGAGGCACACTAAAGTGAATAGTGTATAAGATGGGATAGCCACCTGTTTGTCTAATTTATTGTAACGTAAAAGATTAAGGGCAACTGCTTCTATGTATACTATCTAGTTTTATTGATCCCAAACTTTCCGATAAACACATTGTTTGATCACCTGATGAAGCACCTACATAAAAAGGTGTGGCCCTTAATATTTTACGTTAGAGAAAGTGTTTTTCACGTGCTAAACGACACATGACTTCCGATCCTTTCTTCTATGTTTTAGAACATAGCTAACGGGAGAAGTCGTATAATCCGGTGTATGACTTGTGAAATGTACGTGACGGGAAAAGTAGTATAATCCGATATATGACGTGTGAAATGTACGTGACTTTATTAGTATAAATATAATAAATTCGATAAACGTGACAAATATTTGATTATTCACAAAGTAATGTATTCCTCTATTACTAGTAAGACAGTGCCTGTTACGAAAAAAAAACGGCAGAAAAACAATGCCTAAATATACATCTGCTGTGGTAAGTTTCATAATCATTTTATTAATAGAAGCATTGATAACAAATTGTGTAACTTTAAAAGTATCATGTGGGCAACCTGGAAATTTACAAACCACTTGTAAAAATCGATAAAAACATTAATTTTATATTAATTTACATTTTATCTTTCTCAATTCATATCGATGCTGTGCGATGGTCATAGTAACGTACATTTCTGCGAAGTGTATCAGATCTTTGTGTTCACGTCAGTAAATAATATTACTTATTCGAGTATTGTCGAAAAGCTTTTTATTTTATAGTGTTGTCTATTTTATCGTTGCTTGAAGATTAAAACATGCAATAATAAACGAGTTTAAAAATCGGTCGAGAATGAGTAAATTATGAGTAATGATGAAGAAAATATTAGGAAATATCGCGACTACCATAACCATCTTATTAATAAAGTGTCGCTAAATATAAATTAGCTGTATAGAAATCGTGAGTATATACACCACACTATACACGAAGGAAATCATTGGAAGTATTTTACAGCTAAAAGATCCGCGTTTGATCTTGTTGGCCGAGGTGATGCTAGGACGACACTCCAGAGGGATCTACCTGAATTACGTAAGATAACGTCTCGCGGATGGCGTTCTGGTCACGTGATCTTTTCATCAACCGCACATCTGAAATAACCATGTCACATGATGTTAACTGCAAAATACTTATTGCTTGCTAATGCGAACAAAAACATTTTTTTGGGGTCAAATCGATACAAGTATTGGCAACAAGTGGTTCATCCACTGTTTAGTGCATGTCCTTAGGTCCTTACTGGGCTTACTTGCTCGCGCGTGCGCACAGGCGTATACGTGTCATGGACCCAATTCCGTTCGGATCTTAATCGCGCTAATATGCCACAAAGCGGCTGCGTATAACGCACATAATATCCCTTACCATCGATCGATAAAGTGGAATGAATGGAAGATCGATTCCACCTCATACGCAGCCTTAGTTGCGCGCTACTTTAGCGAGTCGCTGTTCTAACCAATCTAGTTATTCCCCTTGTTCGTCGAAACTCGCGCAGCGCCGTATCGATTGTTGTAATAAACGAGTTGTAAAATAGCGCGAGGCAACGCAGCACCCCCGACACCGCCGTTCGTCTCAATGTACGGCAGTTCATTAATAAAATACACGGCCTTATATTTAGTTTTATGAATAAGAATGCATTCCGTTACTCCCTTGTTGAAACCCACGATGGAAAGGCGGTAAACATATAGACGCACATCCTGGCGGGTTAGTGCGAACGCATCGAGCTTTCGGATGCGAAGCCATTCACACCAAGCTCGTGTCCTTTAAATTCGTAGGTGCGGTGTGACATTCGTCTTTTCGCTCTTATCCACCGACGCGTTATAGTTTTTATGTGGTTATTTCATCGTAAGGGAAATTTAGTGACTCTAACGGCGTACACGTTTAATTTTAGTTTTTATTCATCCATTAACGCAATCTAGAATTGATAATACATGGCGTGACATATGTTAGGTACATAATAATACGTAAATATTTAGTGATTTTATCGCCTAAATCTTTACAATGACGATGCTATAACAGAAATTTAACAAATTCCAATCAGCGAGCAAAAGGTGGATTCAATTCTAATAACATTTATCGCGTTTCTATAAAAGGTGTTGCTGCTAGCAACTTCCAACGCTATATTTCGGTAGCGAATGGCTGTTGCTTTCAATACGATTTTGTTCAATTAAACCCAAAATCGAAACAACCAGGCTAGACCTAACTACTTTTAGCAATAAACGTAGTTCACCTTGCTTGCCTATTCTATATGCGTGCCATTATCTATTTGTATTCTTACCGATAAAATATCGTTACATATTAAGATATATCTTTATTCTACTTGTATATATGGCATAGATTCACAGAATACGAACAAATTTTCGGTAGCTGTCAGAACGTTTTTATTTCCAATGGACATCATTCCGACGCGATGTGCAATCAGTCGGCTCGGTTAGTTGGCCTATTCTCTAGGGATACGGGACTGAGTGTCAAATCCCACAGATTAACACTTAGATAGATATTCCTAGGATTGTAGGTGAAATATACACACTCAGATATCGACGTCTTGCCTCTCTGATCGTCTATCAAACGCATCAATTACGCATTAATACTGAGATATTGACGTCTTCACTCTCCGATCGTCTATCAAATACACACGAACACTTAGATATCGACATCTTAACACGTAGATTATACATAGAATACTCATTAACACTGAATACAGTATAGGCATCTTGATTCTCGGAGTGACTAAATACGCCATGACACTCCGATATCGACGTCGTCACTTTCCGATCCTCTAGAAAAACAACTTAATAACACTTGCAGATATCTGCATCTTGGCTCGGTTCATCTAAAAAATACTCACTCAAATTGCGTCTTTATTCTTTAATCATTTCTCTAATATCGGTTTGCGAATCTGTAAAGAAAAGTAAAGACATCCTATAACGTACTTCAAAGCTACGACAAGCTTTTTTAACTTTTGGTAAGTAAGTAAACCCCGTATCATCCTTACTTGATAATATAAAACACTATTGAAGGTTACAACCCATTTTTGCGGTAGCCACTCGGTAGGAGTAAAATATGTGCGAGTCAAAATCTGTCACGGAACGCGTTCTTAACATCGATGCGTTTGATTAGAAAGCAGTTGTTTAATTCCGGGGTGCATCGCATTCTCTCGACAAGGTAACAATGCGGCCGGTGTAGGTTCATAGTCGATATGACACAATAAAGAACAACCAGTAAAAACAAGACGAACACAACAACAATCACAGAATCCAACAGCGAAAAGGGGGAGACCACAGATGTCAAGACGCCGCCGAAGAGAGAGGTGAGATGAAGTAAAAACAGCTGCACGATTGATTATCAAAGGTCTATCCGCAAACCGAAGTGAATCAAAACAACTTATTACAACCTTGTGTGAGAGCAAGAGTTGCAAACCGAAGGGAATGGAAAGGGAACTTGTCAGAACCTTGTATCACGGAAAGATTTAGGCTCTATCACATTCACTTCGATGTTTAATATGTCTGTAAGTATCATAGCGTTATTGGGTGGTTACCATCGTGGCTGTCAGAATAACAGGAGAGAAATGCACAGATTAAACTTTAGCTCTGGCGGGACTCGAATCCACGAAGTCCCAGTAACCGGTTTGGCGTTCTACCAACTGAACTACAGGGGCAGACCTTCTCTTGCGCATTTCAATATTCAGAACACAATGGTATCTAAAGTCTGTATACGATGCCAACAATATAGTAACAATAATGGTAATTTTAAAGGCTGCGTTTTGCGGCGTTTGAAATATTAACGTATCGGGGGTAGCCATTGTGGTTCTATAATAGTTAGAGGGAAATGTACATAAAAACGTTGCTTCTGCTGGCACCCGAACTCACGATGGTGATAGCCATTTTGGTTCTCTCAGTAACTGAGTATTAAGTAATGTCTGTTGAAATGTACGAGGATTGCGCTTCAGATGACGACTTATGTAACGATCATATTAATTCAAATTATTATAGTCATTCATTACAATAGGCTATCAGCTATCCACATTATTAGCTGGAGAGAAATGCACGAGAAAATACCCCTGATGGGACGGTTTTTCTCTCCAGCTATTTATAGAACCACATTCGCTATCCTTATTACGATCCACTTTATTAGTTTTTGGAACTATTAGGCCTGTTCATATTACACCAGTCTACGGCTTAGTCCAATAATTTTTTTCAAATTATTCTTATTCTAATAATTAGTTCTTCATATATTTACTTTTACTAATTATTATACTTATAGAAATTATACTTATACCATCGTGTTCATTTAAATACTCACTTATTCATTATTACAATAGATTCTCCCAAATAAGGTATTTTACATGATTGACTTGATGCTTAACTTACCAATAATCGTGGCGTTCGGCTTAGTTTGGTCGACATCGTCATCTCTCGATACTGAAACGATAATTCGTATGATCTAATCTACAAGAAAAACAACACAGAATACCGTAAGCATAGTAAATTACCAACAATCCAATTGCCATTTTATAGACCACTACTAAAGTAATGCATTACTTTTTAATGGAATGATCTAGAAAAAATAAATATTTCATCCTCTATGCCTGGTGATCTATAACAATCCATTTCTGATATAAGGATGTTTTTGATAATACTTGTATTCCTTGTACTCCTCGTATTCCTTATACTCCTTGCATTTCTATTTAGTCATGGTAACCATAAATTTGGTAAGGTGTCTTTGATTGACATGTATTGGGCGGGCACTGGAAATCAATTAGAATTCCATTCCATTTCACTTAACGGTTGTGTTGGGCTATGATTTAAATTAAATGTATTTTTTATTGTGTTATGCAATATAATTAGTTATTTCATATCATTTCATTTTATTTAACTGTTGTGTTAGGCAATGGTCTACTTGTATTTACTTACTATTGTGAGATACAATATAATCAGTTATCACACGAAATGTATATAGGCGCCTTAGAGACATACTAATTATTAGGGCGCCTCAAAAACAAATGTATTATTAGTATTATTATTATTACTACAGTTTATTCTGGATTAACGCCATGGTATCAACACTGTTACAGGACTCTTTATGCAAAGTTTTTAACATATGTTTCTATTCGCTGTAGTCACTGTACGCCCTCCCTCTTCATCGTGTAGCTTTAGTTGCTCCGTCAATATCGTGAGCGAGCCATCGTCCAAGACACGCGAGATGTCCGTCTATTTTCACCATCTCATTTACCATGCCGCCAAGCCCGTGACGGCGAATCTCGCTTACCACCCCGCTCGTTTCGATTTATTAAATTACAGACGCGCCTCCATTATTGACGTCCGGCGGTCCGCACACGACGTTGGAGTGCCGGTAGTGCTTACAGTTGCGCCGTTCGGTCGGCGCCTGCATTAGCAGTCAGCCGATTGAGTGACTGCCAAATCTCAGGGATTATCTCGTTTCCTGGTAAACTAGCGACGCCATTAGCTACGCATTGTTCGGCGACGGGAACACAATATAATTGGTTTATTCTCGAGACATGGAAGATTAAATACAGATATATTGGACAGAAAAAATCCCCAATGAGTCTCTTCCAAGATTTCTGGCGGCCGCAAAATTAATTACGGAATTTGACGATAAAATATATACCACTCTGTCACATTTTTCAATTCGCTAGGAAGAATTTTGCATTTATAACGCCAACTACTTTAGTAAATGGATACTTCATTGATTGCCCGATCTCTGAAAGTGAGATCGGACACGATTTTAACAAAATTAGCCGATGTACGCACGAATCATTTGCGTAAAACTATTAGTTTCAGCACTGTGGCACAATGGTGGCAAATGCGTCGTACATATTAATGCACGTTGGGGAAAATCAATAGGGAATTTAGAGATAATGAAATTCGGTATATTATGAACTAAGCCGGGGCATAACGCGGAAGAGTTGGCGCGTGCGGACGCCCGAAGAGTGATGGCCAAGTCGTGATGTTTGCCGGAGGTCGAAACGACGCGTCTAATACCATGGTCCATCCATCCAATCGCCCGACGTGACGTCAAGCTGTAATCTTCCGCGTCGCCGAAGGCGGTTGAGAGCAAACAATTCCATACGCGGCATGCCTGTACTGTTGGTTTATATAGCCATACTCGCAGCGCAATGAAAATCGAAGAACCTATGTTGAAATTAATCGAACAGGAATAGGAAACTCTTTCTGGAATTAATTACCCTATGGTTCCGAGTCGGACAAGAACTATTGTCTTCACTTTTCTGTAAATTGGCGCGGATGTACTTTCTGATGCCCCGAAAAAAATAATTTATTATACACTCGTATATAAATAAAAAAGAAGAAATTGTTTGAGCATTTTGGACTTGCGAAAATTTATTAAAACACACCCTTTCTTCGACACAATTCATTTTTTATAAAGGGAATGGCAAAGGAGGTAGGTCACGGACTTTATCTGGAGGCGTACGTACATCACAATAGGTCTCGTTCGGTCGCGCCATGTGTGTTTCTTCCCTCATTTATTACTCTCACTACTGTTATTACTGCCATTCCGGTTACTGCCATTACTTACTACCATTATTACAGTTGTTCCTGCTAGTACTGTATGTATTCTATGCTATGTTAATTTTT
>WURV02195124.1:0-12077 GCA_011762755.2 Epimenia babai | reverse complement strand
TCCTCAGCAAGTCATTTATCCCCGATTGCTGGAGTAAACCCGTCTCTAAAATGGGTAGATGCTCGATATTATCTTTGCCGGGGTGATATGTGAGTATCTAAGGTATTGTATATGCGCTGAATAGCTGCCAATAAGATTTCATTGTAAACCGCATCTGAGAGCCTATATTGGCTGATACTTGCGGTCTATAAATGTTGTACTTTACCTTTTAAATGTCAGTGTAGTACGGGTTAGCAGAATTGTTTTATTAAACAGTATAACAGTAACGCATTCTCTACTGTGTACTCACATTTCGCAATAATGCGACGGACAGGACATGTCCGCGTTGCGCAATTCTGATGGATGACAAACCGCATGGAACACATGGAGTCGATTACAATAGCCAATTGACATTAACACTGTACACAAGTCGTTGCTAGCAGTTTATTTACTGCTGCTATGGTTAATGTGTTCGCACGATATGAGAAATACCGTATGGTTTCAAATTAAGATACAATGCGGAAAAATTGATTTCCGTATACAATGAATACAGCATTACGCAGGCTACAATGATTTCAAAGTGTGCGATTATCAACTACACACACACAGACACACACACAAACACACACACACACTAATTGGTTCACCAATCAAAATGTTTTATCCCTTTGATCCACCTGAGATCCCTGAATCTGTTTAAATCGTACAGATAATGAAAAACTTAAATAGCAAATATGAAAAACTGAAATGATATGAACCACTGAATTTTTCTTAATCTGTATTTACACCGATAATTATTAATGGTGCTGACTGATGGTTAAGATGTCCAGAACATCCAGCAGAACGTTGATTTGCTCTAAAGAGCACACTGGGAAACTGTGCCATCCTACTGTCATGAGCAAATTCACGGGAATGTGTGTAGTTGGCATCAAAGTTTATAACTGTGCAAATAAAGGTTGCATACCCCTTATCGATCATCGATCATTGTTCGTGTTTCATTAATCTATCAATGAATTGTTGCGTAAATCTGCCAAGACATTTCTCATACGACTTTCCCACTATCGCTGGTTTATGAGATTTCTTCAATCAAGACTGGATCATTCTCGTTTTCTGCTGCCTTCTTCCAAGCATTCTCGAGCTGCCCTTTGGTGCCTTCAACTGCTGCCAGATCGCTCGTCATTGAGCCTGTTACATAGCGACACATTATAGAATTAGGTATTACAGATTGACACATTACATATTGACACATTATCTAATAACGTATTACAGATCGACACATTACATAGCTACACATTACATAATTACGTATTACAGATTGACACATTGCACAGTGACACATTACATAATAAATTATTAACACACTACCTATCGATATATCCACATATTACACAGTGATGAATGACCAAATTATTGACACACTACATATCCACACCTTACATGGCAACACGTGATAATTAATTGACACATTAAGAGCTACGTGATAAATTATTGACACATTAAATATCCGTCCCACGTATCTATAATTCTACATGTACCTGAAATATATATTTGCCATCAATACCAAACAGATTTAACCTCAGTCAAGCCTTCCTATATAAATATAAAACAGATCGATACACATGTACTTTTGTCAGTAGTGTCGATTCTCACCACTTTAATGTGTAGACACATCGATGTGTCACATCAATGACCTAATGATCTAGTCTCCGCATTTCTTGTGATCACAATGACCGGATCACAATGACCGAATCACAATGACCGGATCACAATGACCGAATCACAATGGCCGAATCACAATGGCCGAATCACAATGGCCGAATCACAATGGCCGAATCACAATGGCCGAATCACAATGGCCGAATTACAATGGCCGAATCACAATGGCCGGATCACAATGACCGGATCACAATGGCCGGATCACAATGGCCGGATCACAATGGCCGGATCACAATGGCCGGATCACAATGGCCGGATCACAATGACCGGATCACAATGACCGGATCACAATGACCGGATCACAATGACCGGATCACAATGACCGGATCTTAATGACCGGATCACAATGACCGGATCTCAATGACCGGATCTCAATGACCGAATCTCAATGACCGGATCTCAATGACCGGATCTCAATGACCGGATCACAATGACCGGATCACAAGGACCGCTGTTAGTGCGCAGGTTTTATTCAAAAATGTACAACAAAAGACTTCATTCAGTCTTCCGTTCTTCCTCCAGCTTATATCCATCACTTGCATCAGACCCGGCACTGCCTATATTTTTGCAATCTGATTGTAGATAATGTGCTGATAACATTAATGGACAATTACAGTGCGGGTATTGTAATGCAAATGGTTTATCTACTGGGAGTTATTGTGATGATGCAGTCTGACAGCTAAGCTGATAAGTAATACATTATCAGATATACATCATGACATTTCTCATTCATTCCATCTAGATATGTGTGTTTTATCATCGAAACATGTATAAGTTGTAGGGAACCTTGCTCTAACACATTTACATATCACATACCAAAAATGTCCTGTGTTTATATATACAAAAAACGGAATTAAAAAAGAATTTGGTATTTGCTTGTTGCACTGCAAGCTCATAATAATAATAATGTCAGCTATTTGTATAGCGCAGCTTATAAATATAGTATTAGGTCAGATGTCGCTTTCCTTTCAGTTCTTTTATTTACAAAAAGAATGTTCAGACCACTATATATTTACAAATGAACTCATCACTGAGTTGAAATATTATAGGTAAAGAGGCTCAATGGTCACTGTTTGTAATTGCTGTGTGTTTTTGCGCGTGTCTTTTGCGTGATAATATCTTTTATGTATTGTGGAGCATCAGAGTATATTGCTTTGTGCATAAGCAGTAGTGCTTTGAATTGTCATCTTTGGATTATGGGTAGCCGGTGGAGTTGGTGTAGTAGCGGACTGAAATATTTCCTAATTTTAAAAATAAGTTTTGCAGCTGTATTTTGTAGCTTTAGCAGCCTGCTTGTATGTGTTTGTGATAAATTAATATGAAGTGCATTACAGATGTCTAATTTGGATGTAATAAAAGTGCGTATTAGTGATTCTCTTGCCGGTTGTGTAAGGAATTACTGTATGGATGTTGTGATGGCTTTGTTGATGTGTTCTTCTGAAGTGAGGTGTTTGTCAACGATCACACCGATACCTGGACCTGTGATGTGGGTTGCATTGTGATGGTTACAAGCGTGTGATATCAGGTATAGGTTTGCATCTTGATTTGGGTGTTATGAGTAAGTATTCTGTTTTGTCTGCATTAAGTTGGAATTTGTGAGCTGTCATCACTTATGGATTTCAATGAAACATTTCTCTACTATCTTGGTTTTGTGTACTATGTCAGATGGGTCATCAAGATCAATGGGGAGCCATAATTGGATGTCATCTGCATATCGTTAGTACTTAATGTCAAAGTTATACAAAATACGTATTAGAGGTTTTAGTATGTATACATCGTGAATAGTATAGGGCCTAAGATGCTACCTTGGGGCACTCCATAAGGTTTTTATGTCATTGTGTCAATAGAGACTGTGAACGTGCATTCCTGGAGATACGATGGTATTAATTGTAATGCCTTGTCTGTAATACCAAAGTGGTGTGGCAATAGAATGAAGTAATATGCAGTAATATATTGTGGTCAATAGTGTCAAATGCTGCTGAGAGAGCTAACAATAAAAGCATGACACTTTTATTATTGAGCAAATGTTTGAGTATGTTATCTGTGATGTAGTTTCTATGCTGTGATGTCTGTGGTAAGCTGATTGATTGGGTGTAAATAGATTGTGTGTCCTGATATGTGTGATTAATTGGTCTGATATGACCCTCTCAATGTTTCTTTGATTCATTTAGTAAATTTGATACAGGACATTTTAATACATCAATATCGCCTGTGCATTTTTTGGTTAATGCTCGCATGAGTGCATTTTACATTTCTTTTGAAAAGACGGATGTTCTAGAATGGCGGTTCCCAACCTTTTATTTCGGAGAACATGTTTTTCAATTTTTTATAAAAAGATTCACAGACCAGTTCCCCCCACACACGCCAACCAAAAAAAACAATGAAAAAAACAAAATATAGTAATCCTCCTGTTATCTTAAGCTGTCAATGTGTCTCAATTCAAACAACAAAATGTGAAACATTTTACTTACAAAATGCAAGTTAGTGGGATATTTGCTGCAGTTCCCCTGCCAGTAGAAGAGGAAAACAATGCGTCAAAGAGGTTTCTGAACTAAACACTACCAATAATTTCAAAGCTTTGAAACTGAGTGAGGGATAAATGTCTATCAATATTTTTTTTGGCCCTTTTCTTCTCAGATCTATAGTAGTTTTTATTGTGGGATCTTCCTAATTCCCTGAACAATTTCACTCGGCCGATTCGACCTAGTTCATGTGGGCTAGAGTCCCAGGATGATTCAACCCGCCCTATAGGATGATTCAACGCATTGTACCACGCCGCCGCATAAGGAAAACGTGAACATATCTTCCTGGATATCACCGCCATGATTGATCAACCTGCTAGCTATATTTCATTGATTTTAATGATATTGTGAATATTTTTAGGGAATAAATAATTTATACAATATTAAAAATCATACACTGTTGTTTTCATTAACATAACCTGTGTTTATTGCATTGTTTTTCATAGCGGTATAAACCGTTACAGAATTAACATGCCCAAAAAGTGGTGGTAGGTGTTTGACATGCTGTTTCAAATCCTTACAGTAGAGATTCAGTGATAGTGGGTCGAATCATCCCCATAAGTCCCATACTATTAGTGCATCGAATGGGCGGGTCAAAGCCGATGTGGGTCGAATCATAAATGCCCAAGCTTTAGAGGTTGGTATCAAGTGATTTGTCAGTTTTCCACGTGCCTCGTATTTTGAAGGACATCTTTTTTTGACAGTCATGATTCACCGGCAAAATATTCTCGCGGACTGACGGTTGGGAACCACTGTTCTAGAATATTATTGATATTATAGACGTAGTACAGGATTAATGTTGGCAAACAAGAATAAAGAATTCCTTTTGGAACAGACTCGAGATGGCATATTTTTGTTTTGATAGGTTTGAGTATGTTAGTAAGTCTGTCTACTGTTATAGCTTGGAATGTGGAGTAATGGTGGTGTGGTTTCTGGTAATATGGCTGTGTATGTTATGTTATGTTGTCAAGATTGGTATGAATCATCAATTTTATTAGAGAAATATTCTGCAAATTTGTTTGGTAGTTCATCTTGAGGTATGTTTTTCGGGAGATGACTAGTTTTTGACAGAAATCGACGTAGTTTGTTATGAATTGAATTGTATGATAATCCAACAGTGGAATCAGCAAGGTGAGTTATCCTTTAGTGAATCTTCCAGGCAAACTGGCATCCCTCCAGACCTACTCTCCCCAACATATAAAGTCCAACTGATTTTCAAACGTAAATTCAAAGGATGGTGCATCTACTATACGCACTTATGTAGTTTTGCTCGCAAGAGAGAAAGGTAGATGTTCGCTGACATGGAAATCATGAAAAAATATTGAAATTATTAAAAGCTAATGAGCAGACGAATCAACGTCTCTGCTTGAAGGGTTAGATACCGCACTGCATTTAGGACATATTATAAATCAACTATTGTATAAAGCCGCTCTCCGAACTGAAGTACCGGTTGAGAGCTAGGGTGATAATAAATCTCCATTTGACAGCATTCATCCAGATAAGTTTGTACATGAAGAGTGATTGTGAATAGCCTTTGCAATCATTGATCAATAGTTAAAGGGGAGGCAACTCAAAGTTTAAAGTCAAATTGGCACAGTTGAGTCATTAGATCTCTGATTGTCTGACTAAACATAGGGCTGCATGTGATAAGTTAGTAAAAACATTAATTAATGGATGTCGTGATCTATCAGAAACATGATAATATTTGTTAATATATACATATGTGTTAGACAAAATATTGAAACAAAAAGAAAGGGGAAATAACATAAGTTTATAACAAACACGACAGTGTTTTCTGGGTATAATTGGCCGAATAGTTGAATGTAAAGTAAAAGTAAATGAAACTGGAAATTTGAAATGGGCAGGACAGTGTGAATGCTACCATGACTGTTTTTCACTGTTGACAGTGTAGAGTGTAACAATGCAGTGCCGCAACAGTCTACAGTGTGATTATGCGATAGTGAAATGAGATGCAATAGCAGTTTGCAACATAAGGGATGTGGATGATATAAACAATTTAGTGTGCCGATGCAATCCTGCAATGATCTATAGTGTGATTATGTAATTCTATTACAGTTTACAGTGTAATGATGCGATGCTGTTAACAGTGTATAGTGTAATGACGTGATGATCTTAACAGTGTATCTAGCCGGCCAGATTTGATGATAGCTGTAATTTGGCGCATTAGCTTCTGTATTCAATCAAATTAATAAACGTAACATTAGGTTGAAATATGAGGGATAGTGCGTACAATGGTACTACGTTCAGACGTAATCAGAGTGTGGTGATTATTTATGATTCGATGCTGACATGATCGCTTGCATACTGAGCATTATATGTTGAGTTTGTGGAGAGCTTATCAAGGCCTTAGGTCTTTATCAACAATAACTAGATAACAATTGAACACACATAGTGGCGATAAATCCCCCACCCCACCTGGTGTAGGGTTATATCGCTGCTCATTGCTCATCATTATCTTATCATAAGTCATATAATTATCAAGAGATAATGTGGAACTATTTTTAGTAGCTAGTAGGGCGTGCTGCTGCATAATTTCGGGATATATGGAAAATGTCAAATCCCAGCCAGACAACCAATGACCCATAGGGCGGTGCTAATCTCCATATCTGTAACCTCCAACCAGATATGACGTGACCTCAGACATGAGCCTAGTCCATTGTGAGGCAATACATCCGTTGACACTCCCAACTATTGCCTGTACTCATTTTGCTGACACACTGAATAATTTGGGAATTTTTTATTCATGGTTTACATGCTAAGAAAGGTTATTTCACTCACTGACTACTGCCATTTCTTGGGTAATTTCTTGTGACTTTAAGAATGTCTTAAGTAAACCAACACCTATCATTACTACTCGCCACAAATATTATTAACCAATCACTTTACAATTGTCACACAATGGTTCTCTACCTACATAAATCTTAAGTCGCAATAATCCCCCTTGGCCTTACATTTTCTAGTTTTACGATTATCTCCCTTTACCCCCAACTTCATAAAACAGATTTACTGATAGTAAAACATCCATGAAGATAATTGTGGAGTTTCCATTGATACGAGAGATAGATGGTTCAAATAGGTACCATATCCGACACAAAGATGTGAAAGCAGTAGCTGGTGATCAATGGCATCATAAGCCGAACATTACAAAACAACTCAAACAAAATGGAAGACTTGTTTACATCGAAGGCGTAAACAATATCCTCGTGAACACAGGATTTTGTCAACAAGAAATGGTTGTGGACGTAACAACCGAAAAGCATTTTTTCTGGTTACTGTATTAGTTGGAAAATGACTACTGGTCACTTACAGATGTCCAGTTGTAGCTCGGCCACTGCAGAATGCAACGCCATTCCATAACGACGGCACCAACTCAGCAGGAACTCTAGTTTCTTGTGGGCGCAAAATGTGCGCCTCAAGGTATCACGGTTATCTCCCTTAGTCCGTTTTTTCTTCAAATCTGTTTAATACACATAATCTCCCTTGACAAAAATACAAAATACCTATTAACAATATGACTAACACGGCTACCCAAACCTCTAATTCATTTGATAATCACATTTACGAATAGACACTAATGGAAGATAATCATTGTGGTTTGTCATTGAGTAGTTTATGCAGTGTGCACTCCCTCTGAGTGGGAGATTGGAGGCGGATAGCACCCGACCTCATGAAACTTCACTCGACATAATAATCAACTCACTCTTTATAATCATCATCACCTCACTCTACAGAAAGAATGTGGAACTAAAAGCAAAAAAAATACTGAATTGAACAAGTGCAAAAAGAAGTGATAGCACTATGATAAGGTGACCTTGAATCACAGACGCCATAAGACGATGAAGATCGGATAAAGCAGCGAGGGTGTATGTAAGAGCGTGGCCGACCCCAGCTCCCTCGATGAGGTTACATACATCCTGGATCACTGAGATGTTGAACGGCCGGTTGGAGTCTTTACCCAGCATCTGAAGAATGCCGATGGCGATAATGACAAGGATGGCGATTGCAATAATGACAAGGATGGCGATGGCAATAATGATAAGGATGGTGATGGCAATAATGACAAGGATGGCGATGGCAATAATGACAAGGATGGTGATGGAAATAATGAAAATAATGACGATTAGAGATGTGACGAAGGAGAGCGTTGTTTCATCGCTGAACACTGTCTCATTTATGGCAAAACAGTGTTAATCCGTTTGTTGACACCTCAGATACAGTGCACGTACAGTACACCCCGGGCTGTATCCGTAGACATTCCCAGCTACTGTTAGGACTAAAAGTGCCCACTGATGCCGGGATGGCTGGGGCGAGTGGGTTGAGTGGCAGGTGGTCTACGAATGGTCAGTGATCACCCATCCAGACGTAGTGACCGGGTTCGCTGTCACTACGACATGAAGCCACCGGAGAACACGACTAGCGTATTTATCTGGCCTCGAAGCAAGAGTGGAGGGTTCCGCAGTAGAGAGGACGATATTGGATGTAGACATACCTACATAGGTATAAGTATAATGCGTAAGGCATTGGCTAACTTCCCCCCTCCAGCACTGTACTGCTGCGTAACGATAACTATGGTGCACCTGAGTAATTCTGTGGATGCAGGCGTGTACAGCATTGCTGGGGGAGCTGTACGTCGCATTAGATGACAGCACATCGCTCACCTCAAGTAGTTCCTGTGGGTCAATCAATCGGTTAATCAAATAAGGAATAAGTCAGTGACCTACGATACATCGTTTGGAGGGGAGACAAATCATGTAGAGCAAATTACCCAATCAGGGCGACGTGTATAACCTTGTAGTTATCAGCAATAATTCTTGGCATGGGTGGGGCAGGTTGTTCATTCTTCGGTAGTGAATGTAGATTATTGTGGTTCGATCATTGGTAGTGAATCTAGATTATTGTGGTTCGATCATTCGTAGTGAATGTAGATTATTGTGGTTCGATCATTGGTAGTGAATTTAGATTATTGTGGTTTGATCATTGATAGTGAATCTAGATTATTGCAGTTCGATCATTGGTAGTGAATCTAGATTACTGTGGTGTTCTGGCAAAGTGTCTTATACCCCATCCACCCATGCGAGCTGGGGAGCCTTGCAGTGTAGCTATATGGTATATAAAGGCGTCTTCTCGCTGATGTGACAGCGTTTCAGATATTGTCTGTATGGCATTAGCTTTCGGGTTATTTCACCATCTCGTAAATAACCTGCAACAATTCCAGATGTAGTGTGCTGTGTACCACAGGCTGTCAGGGGGCATTAGGAATCAATGGCGCGTGTGACCGTAGGTCAACTGTCCGCCCAGACTCGAAGGGTGTTATTAACTGACAAGAATATATTGTTAATATTTGACTCATTAAATGCATTATAATACCTGGCTCAATGTTTACAACTTGGTTACGTGGAAGCAAAATACCGTACACGATGCAAGTAATGGTTTTTATATGGTGGTTCGAAACTTTTTAATGGTACCTTGTATTGTAAGGTAACCAAATTTATATGCGCGACAGACATTTATTGGGTATGTACACAGAGACATGGAAATACCATGAATAAAAAAATTTCTTGAAAAGGTCTACTTGTCCCACTTCAAACTAACCCTAAAGTGGCAAACATTTACCTAATGACTCGGCTGCCAACAAAGATATTCAATGAAAAAAGATTTGCAAAGATTCACGCACTGACCAGTTTAAATTAGTAAACACTGGAAGTTACCGTTAAATTCTACCCACCTCCACCACGTCACCCACATTGTCCCAGTGTCCACCGTTATAGAGCCGCACAATGTAGGCGTAACTGTACAACACGTTGATGACATTGTTGCGTGTATCAGACGATGGTCGTTGGTTCTGTGCAACAACAAACTAAACAGAATCTATACATACAGAATTTATAGCATTCTAACAGTAAACGTTATTGCGATTCGATACATTTTTTACGTATTTAATTAATTTATTTTTATTGATTCAAACATATTCATACATGGGAATTATTTAAGCATAAATACTGGGAATTGGTATATGATAAAAATGATAGTAACACTGGACATGAATATACTCTATAGCTTTAACTGTAGCCGATATTCTAATTCAGTTTTCCTATATTAATTATTCTTTTTGCCGATTCCATATCACGTGATACTAAGAAGAGTGATTCAAACCTACTTAATACTTAGTGATATTTAATTTCCTCAAGACATATAACAAAATCTGCTAGATCATTCTTACAGCTTTTGCCACATTAATAGTATATCAGGATATATTAATGATTGATATACATGATGGTATTTGACACCGTTTTTAAGAACCACTGATATTAAAAGTTCGTATGCTTGTACAGATATATCACTGGCATGATATACAGACTTTAAATATCAGTGGTTCTTAAAAATGGTTCTTTCAAATACCTAAATGCGCAGGAGAAAGCTTGCCCCTGTAGCTCAGTTGGGAGAGCCCTCGACAAGTTATCTGGAGGTCGTGGGTTCGAGTCCCATCACAGGTACAGGTTTTTCTCTGTGCATTTCATTCCAGCTATTCAGAGAACCACATTGGCTACCCCCATTAACCTCATGTCAATACTGAAAGGGATAAAACAGATAAATGTTAGATACACTACTTATTTCATGCTTTCTGTTCTCACTCGAAGTAACTGATGGATGTCCGGGAGGTCTGTGATCTCTGACGGTACATGAGATAACATGCCTCGGGGGTCAGAGGTCTCATCATCCCGCACCAGGCGCGTGTCCTGCAGTAGGTCATGTATCATTCGTAGAAATACTGTAAATACTGTATGGATTGGACAGTATCTTATTGAATTATGAACCACAGCAAAAGGAACCAATGCTCAAAGTGAATGTTGTATAAAAAACTATGACCTTCCACAGCCGCTCAACGAGCAAGACATTTTTTTGCTGATAATGTAAATATAAGGGTGTTTATATAAATGTAAGGGTGTTTATATAAATATAAGGGTGTTTATATAAATATAAGAGTGTTTATATAAATATAAGAGTGTTTATATAAATGCAAGGGTGTTTATATAAATGTAAGGGTGTTTATATAAATATAAGGGTGTTTATATAAATATAAGGGTGTTTATATCAATATAAGAGTGTTTATATAAATGTAAGGGTGTTTATATAAATATAAGGGTGTTTATATCAATATAAGAGTGTTTATATAAATGTAAGGGTGTTAGTCTAATATAGTTACAGGGATTAATTAAAATCTTTTTCATGAATGAACTAGTTTTTTTGAAAATAAGCTTCCGCATAAACACTATGCTTCACCATGTAATAAACACTATGCTCCATTGGGTGATAAACACTATGCTTCATTGGGTAATAAACACTATGTTTCATTGGGTGATAAACACTATGCTTCATTGGGTGATAAACACTATGCGTCATTGTGTAATAAACATTATGCTTCATTGGGTGATAAACACTATGCTTCATCAGGTAATAAACACTATGCTTCATCAGGTGATAGACACCATGCTTCATTGGGTAATAAATATTATACTTCATTGAGGCGAGTGAGTCTTGTAAAGGGCCAAATCTGGATGACAGTTCTTCTTGAATTGGCTAATCATTACATATATACATTGACGAATGAATACGTCAAACCACCCAGCCAAAACTGTGGTCCGACATAATGAATAAAAATGCGAGGTTTTAGTGCTAATAGTGGATTTACATTATCCAATTTTTTTCGGCTCTCGCTCCCGCTCCCGCCTCCGATAAATCGGAAGGTCATTTACACTATCCATTCTGACGTTTCTGATCACTCAACGGGCGGAAAGTCACATGATACCACTTTTACAAAATGGCGGATTACTTTCTAAG
>WURV02195113.1:0-12078 GCA_011762755.2 Epimenia babai | reverse complement strand
AATACAGTGCTAAATACATTGGAAATTCGTCGGGAGGAATTTGAAGTGACCGTTACGACAGGTGCCCGCTTAATACAAGTGGCCGTTCGGGCAGGTTTGACTGTATATCATATCATCAGTGACAGTAATTATGGTAGCTAACGGTCGATAGTGGAGTGGAACACTAAATCACCACCGATGAATAATGTATTATGTTACTCACTAGTCTATATCAATGAACTCGTTTCGTTTTATGCACCTGCACTCTGCCCTCGGTCGGTCAACTCTCCTATCGCTGTGGTTAACATGTATCGATTAATCTCGGACAGGCGTGCCTTTTTCAGAGCCGGAGCTAAGATCTCGTAAGTTCTCGTACGTTCTCGAACGTTCTCTCACTGACCACTGACTCTGCGTTCGCATATCCCCCCCCTACGTCATTTGAATGTTTTTATAAAACTTTTCCTTTTTTCCTTTAGCGGAGTATTGTTGTAGTTTTGTAGGTGTAGGCAAATGTGTTTGAATGATTTCACGTTAATTTTTTCAACTATTAAATTTTTAAGATTTATTTTATTATTTTTTTATTTTTACTATTTTAGCTTTTAAATATTCCACAATAGAAATTCTGTCCAACTTCCATTGTATAAAATGTCACTTAAGTTGTATTTAGAGATTATATTCGTATTGATTAAAGTAAAGTGCTTATGAGAGGCCTTGGGTAATTGGATCACGGCGCGATGTGAGTTCATTTTACATTACAGAATCGCCACACTGAAGTGAAGAGTTATTGATATATAAAATCCAGCAGGTATCGTGGAAAATAGTTTTGACGCGTTAGTAATAGTTATCAACGAAATTTAGATTCGGGGGGGGGGGACACTTCAGCACCTCCAATGGCACTGTGTTTATTGACCTCTGTCGTGTGTGATGCTGGTAGTACAACGGGCCGGGTGCGGGGTATACAGTATTGCACCTTTCGCATCGCCAAACCTCGGCTACTCTCATCGAGAGTCAAGCGGAATACCCAACATGCTCAGTACACATCTATCAAATCTGTGTTATTTCATTGGTCCATATCGCTCGCTAGGAATTCTTATGCATTACCTTGATTTGATTTTACATTTAAAAGCTACGTATTTGTAGTGAGCCATGTAGTGTTACCACTTATATGTCTTTGTATTTTTTGCTGAAATTAAAACCTTTTTCTGTATACTTATTGAAATCGATGCCCATTGTTAGTACTAATGAATTTAATGTTTTTTTTTGATTTTCCGTTTAACAATGTTACAATGCATAGCTCTTATATAATTTGAAGCTTTCGGTAACCTAGCAGTACGTAACCAAGCAGTACGTAACCACGCAACACGTAACCAAGCAACACGTAACCAAGCAGTACGTAACCAAGCAGTACGTAACCAAGCAGTACGTAACCACGCAACACGTAACCAAGCAGTACGTAACCACGCAACACGTAACCAAGCAACACGTAACCAAGCAGTACGTAACCCAACCAACTCTCACATGAGGCAACTTACTCGATCTTTTTGCACGTGACAAAACTCTTCCAATTCGTAGAATTTAGTGACGCCCTCACTATTATCTGATCACTTTGTTATCGTGACAATTCACCGCTCACATCACCAAATTAGTTATCGACCTTGCGATTAGCGACGATAAATCAAGTATGTGGACTTTCTACGATTCAATGGCTCGTGATTGACCTATTCACTCCGATGACAATAATTTTTCTTGGCACATCTAGAACTCCAAAACTGAGATTGTTAATAAACAAGTGCCTTTATTAAATAATACTAAAGGTACCAACGAAGCAATGAATTTTAAGATCGGGGAAGCGAGGAAATCCCGGCGGGCACGCGAGAATTGTCTTTGTCATTTGACGAAACAGATGTTGCCACTTAGACAACGCCTACAAAATCGTCTCTCATTTTATAGTATGAAACAAGCAAAACGTACGGACATTGTCAACAACAGTAGTGGCAAATAACAAATCTTCAATATATTTTAATTGATTAAAGATGAAACAAAAATTTACTGTTTACACGTGACAGTGACACCAGATCTTTAAAGTCCACGATGTTCACTGTATAATACTACGAGAATCTCTTATGTATATTCAGAGAGACGCACTCTCCACCTAATTAGTCATATATTTTTTAAATAAAACTTCATTAAGAAAATTGCACACATTACGTTCTATTGATAATTTGGAGAAAATCACAAAATATCCAATAAGACTGGTCACCACGAGGTCCTATTCAGTTATCACTTTACAAATAAGATCTTATCTGGTTTTTATCACGTAACTTACCAAGCTCATTCATGTATCCATGAACACACCAACTTTCTGATTTAAGCTAAAAACGCGATCACTAGTCCACCGCCCCAAAATAACGATTTTGATATTGCACGTTAATCTACTTTTAAGCAAGTTTTAGATCTTAGATCTCCAAATTTATCATACACTCGGCTACATTTCACCCTGCGCGTATGACTTACTTTCTAGCCCTTAACTTACTTCTGCCAATCTAGTCAGTTTATTGTCGCACTTATCCTATTGAGACAGCCATCGTATCTATTTCCGACAACTTTCTCGGGTCTTTAAGCTATGATCCAGCTGTACTACTGGATTGCAGGATATTTCGGTTGCATTCGCCACCCTTGATAAGAGCGATGACATCGCTTCAAAACCACAGGCACTGCGTCGCTGTGAATCAATTCCTACATCGAAAAATGAACTTTTCAAGTGGAAATAAGAGCAGCATTTAATACGGTTTCCATGAGAAGCGGTCTGGTATCTGTTGTATTTATCATTTTATGCGCCTACATTACGCCCCCAATTTTTGCTCTTTTGTTAAGACATCTTATTTCATCGCTACGCAGACGACACAGAAATCTTGATTGAGATTAACGCTACTGAAACTGAAACCATTGTTCCATCACCTAAAAACCATCTACATCGCCTGTGATGACAGAGAGGAAAACATTCTTCCGCTTAGTCATCATCGACGCTTTTCCTTTATGTAATCTCGGTCATCAGAGATCTAAATCGACCGTAGATTGAAATGAAATGAAATGTATTTGATCAAAATGTAGTTATTGACTTAACTGTCAAACACACTTGACATTAGTAAACACTGTGAATAGCCTGAGACTGTAATGTTATAGTTAGTCTCCTTATCTGTTAACATTATCTACGATCATGTACAGTATACAGTACAATACAAATAACTTTCAGTACAAAACGCAATGAAATATAATGCAAAGCGATTTTTTTGTAATAACAGTAATAAAAGTGCCTAGAGAAATAATAAACAATCCTTGTGTAAAGCCCGTCGAGTTCTCCACCTGCGACGGCGATCATGTTATGAGTTATGACCAAAACTGAATTAAACTTGACAGTTCAATCAAGATAGCCAACGTACATCTTAACGACGAGAGTGAATTAATTGGTTTAGAATGCTGACGCAAACGATACATTAGACAATGTTAAATTAATTCAAGGTGTATCTCCGAAATCAGAATCAGCAACCGGATAAAGATCCGTTTCATCAACTCTAACGACGTTTAATTAAATTTATTCTAATTAAATTTATCGTAGCGAAAGTATGACACGTAAAAAGTCACGGTATTTTTAGCATAAAAGCTAAACAATACTTGCTGGGTCTAATTCAATCAATGGCTATCGTGAAATGGGAAAATCGGCAACCCAGCGATATTAAGATAATGACGGTTTCAGCGTTCAGACGACCGTGTTAACGGACGGGGAAGTCCCATGCTCAGAATGCTCGGTAGATTTAACTTATATTGAACGCCGCCCTAAATTACTCCGCCGAATGTTCTCGACCTTCCTAACTATAGACCTTAACGGAGCAATAATCTGACTATGGGCACAGGTAACAAACCGTGAGATTTATGCTGACGAGAACGACAACCAGATTTACAGCGAGATCAACAAAATTCTCCGCTTCGCATACTTTCACCCTAGAAGCATTCGTTTAGTTACCAGACTTCCGCCGTTTCCAATGATTCTCTCATACACGCATTCGTAACATTAAATTGTGATAGCAAAAGCGCCGTTCTTTTTGGTTGCCCCCTAAACAGTTGTTACGCCAACCAACACAAGAGCTCGGATCCTCATCTCAACACCTACATCAAAGCACGTATCACCTGTTCGTAGATCGCCACATTGGCATCAAATACCACATCGCATTCAATTCAAAATTCCAGTGTCAGTCTCTAAATGTCTTCATTCTAAAGTACTAAACATAAAAGTCTAAAGTAACATGGCGGATGCGGTTCGACACGAGCCGATTATTCGACAGTCAGAGGTTCCGACTTGAATCTCACCCCGATTCCCACCATTTCACGATTATACGAAGGACAGAGATCGTTATCATATGCCACCACCAGAGTACGGAACACATTACTCCAGCTCATAGAATAATCACCTGTAGGCACTGTTTTAAAATTAATGTAAAAACACTTGTACGGGCGACGAATTTATATGAAGTTTTACTATATAATATAATATGTACACCATCTTCCTAATGTTTAGTACGATGTTAATCTTGATACAAATCATATATTTAACACGGTTAATATCATTTATCATGTACGTATGTCATCGTCATCAATGACCGCAGCTTCGCTCGGTCGATCAGAGTCGGCGGAGTGAATGATCAATGGTCAATCAGATCCGGGAACGGACAGAGCGTCTATATGTCAGACATACACGTAAAGTCGGTCACTGTTGTTGAAATGGTGGCAGCCGTGGTTGTTCGTGTAGCGCGGTGTCCTAGCTAAAATTTGGGAGGTGTAACCCATGATTTGTGATGTCATCTTTTTGATATTGTCGCCTTTTCCTTTGTGTTTTTTCGTTGTGTACTTCGGCAGGATACTTCATCCCAGTTACTCCGGTCGACTTGATCATGAGTGTCACTGAAATCTATCTGTGGCGACAGGAATCGCGTCGACAGATTTAATATAAAATTCCGCATTAACAAAGCTATAGCACTCACTATTGTGCACAAAATGGTGACTAATTATTTATTATTGAATTTTTCATATTTTGAGTCCTTCTTTGGGTTTACGGAGTTATTCTATGGACCTAGTAATATTTCATTTGTCTGAAATAAAAAGGCATCAAACGTATAAAAAATAGCACGTGGAAAGTAAATTTTTAAGAGGTTTGCTGGCTGTGAATGACGTGCCTTCCTCCACGACTCGTTCATCGTCATTTGACAAGGTGCGCAAGCGGCTTGTTAGTGTCGTGTATATGTTACAGTGACAATATATATTCACGGATTATAGTAAATATTTCCCGAAATATTAGCCAAATTGCTAGACATAGACCTTGAATTTGAGTTCCTGATACATTGGTCACTGTCTCCACTCTGTTTATCTAATGCGACTTTGATTATAAACCTAACACCCCGCCAACCAAAGCATGCATATATAAAATATGATCAGTAGGCATTATAGATAGGACAATTTTGTGAGGTAGATCATTGCGAATACGGAATGCTGAAACTAAATATCACAATGAATAAATAAGTCAAATACACGGTTCTACTATAATTCAGAGTGTGCTTGAATATATGACATTTTTAAAAAGGAATATCTTCTAAGACGGAGGGATCGGGATAATTGTTGAAATCTATCCTTGAGAAATACACTAACATTTCTGAGTAGAAAGTCGTAAAATACAATGATCTACGTGTGTTAGCAAAAGAAAACGTCTTGTTGCCAAAACGGTCGTTAAACCACGTTAGAGAACAAATTTTGGTTCATGTGGTCAGGTAGTCCTTATTGATATCCAGTCGATGTCGTCCAATGAAAACTGTAAATCATGCTTTATCAGGATCATTTGGGTAAGTTTTGTGTGCTTCTAGCGTTGACAGATCTGTGAGCGTTTTTAATAACTCAATAAATCATGTGTCTTGTGTTGTGGCAAGGTGAAGAGGTCGATCACTTGGAGTATCTGCCCGAATAAGCTTCTCAACATCGCAGGTGAGAATAACGTATCTCTGTAAAAGGCAGTACTGACGAGGCGGTTCCATTGATGTGAGAGACTTAACAGGACAAACTTCGTTTAACTCACATAGCATTTTCATTGCGAGTAATGAAAACAGACATCTTAACGATAATATTCACGTAAATCGAGTAACTCCTGTTTAAACGTAAGTTCTACTTCACCGTCACCACTAGCCTTCATCGATTGAGCCAATGTATGCACCACCGGTTGTTAGGCTTGAGATGAAAGTCGTACAAGATAAACAGACTGGAGACAGTAACCAATGTATCACGAAGTCACATTCAGGGAATATGTCTAGAAATTTGGCCATAATTTAAAAGAAATGCATATTCCTTGAAAATTTCTGCGGAATATACACATTCTTTTAGTAAAACGGGGGAAAAACATTTTCCCTGAGTAAAAGAACAAAAATGCATATTTCCTAATAATTTAAGGCAATATACGACATATTTCTTAAATATGCATTTGCCCTGTAACATGTGGATGTCACATTTTTCATTTTCCTTTTAGTCATATTGTGTGTCCACAATTAATGGAAGAGATCGGCTTTTTTAATAACTGAAAGCTGATTGGTCACTGGTTGCTGTTTTTTACCACCTCGGGCAGTGGGTGTCTCCTCACTCATCCTGTGATTGGTTTGCCTGCTTTTTTGGCAATTTCATGACAATTCATCGTGAATATGTAAGATCTACGCTAGTTTCTTCCTTCAAACAACAGACCGGATCAAAGAAATGCAGCGAATTAAGCCTTGGTGTAGCACTGGGAGAAACGGGTTCGTGTGATAATGAGTAGATTACAAACCTTCCATACATCATTACCCGCTTCTGGGCGACCCGATCGATATAAATACAGTGGACGGCGACCCCTACAGTAATCTATAACTCATTACCCGTGTCCTTTATCGTATTTCGCCTAAAGACAGGTACATTAATTGTGTCGCTTTCCTTGATTGACACACGTACACCGATTTACGTCGGAGAACACGATGCCGTTCAATTCACCTCTGATTCATTAATTCTCCTCTAACAGAAGAAGGCAGAAAAGTCTCCGCTAGCGATGGAATTCAGATCTCACTGCGTGCCTTGTACCTGATAACCAGTACGTGTTCTCTCTTTTTTCTCTGCATACAACTCATACTTAAACCACGTATGTGTATGTTTCTACCGATATGCCTATTAAGAGGGATCGTTCTCTGGGCCAGATGTGACTCTCTACAAAGCTAGTAGAACAAAAGAAAACTCAAAATGTATTCCAATACACATCATATTCTCATAAACGCTATCACGGCAGACCCACATTTCTCATTCGAAGATGTCTTGCAACGTATCATTTAAGCATTGCGTAAGGCATGGTAATAATTGCGCGCCAGACGCTTCGTTTTTATAGTTAGTGATAGTTAACATTCGACTTTATTCATAATCGAAGCCGCGATATTTTTACAGGACCGTGGCAGATGTTTATTCTGTTGAAGCAGAGAGAGTCAGACTGGCATCTTCAGTATCTGGACACGTTTTCAGACAAAATCCTTCACATACTGTATATTATTATTGTTTATCGCTTAGATGGGCTTTATTTAGAGTTTATTATTTACAAGTGTATGGATGTTGATCAATATCGCGTTATCACCAGTTATCACCCCCAAACATCAACGCGGTGAAATTGACTTGAAATCATGTCGATCATGGATGTAGTCAGAGACGTTCTGTGATTATAGCTATAAAATAACAACAGGTTAGCTGAAGTGTCCCCGCGCGCAGCCGTTTAATGCGGGGTGCGTTGTGGGACATGATTCTGGATTGTATATAGCGGCACATAGAGACGAAACGGATCGTATTGGATCAACTTATGTCAACAGTCTTCATTAACAGTACAAGCATGTTCGTTAATTGTTAGATTATTATTATTAAGTCTGGAAAAGAATGAGTGCTTAGTAAAATCAACAAATTTAATCGCATCATGCTTGTAATGGAATCACGCCTGGCCCTTCGTTATCCTCAAGTTTCCGCGTTTCTTCTGCGCATAAAGATTGTCTAACAACCCTTCTTGGCACAAATTTTTGTCTTACATGATATATATATCATTTCCAAATGTCTTCCGTGCGCATTATGCGAAGTGTATCACGCGGTATATCATGAGAAATATCACGAGGCATATAAACAAGCGCACCCCACTCGTTCGATTATGCGATATATGTGGTACTAAAATTGGTAAAAATTACTTTGACTTACAAGAAATTTGTCTGTTGCCCGTTAGATTGGTCTGTTAATCATTTACTTATGGTGTCTGCACACTATCAATTTATCGCGTGCAATCCGCCGTCAAATGCTACCTCTAATGTTCGCGGTCAGTATTACTAACAATCTGATGCTAACACGCCGATAATCCTTCATATTATTGTCATGGCAACCTTTGACCAATGAGAGACGAGATGTTCGTCATGTGCAGTAAATGACGTCGTTTCGTTTCACTAATTCTTAGTCTTACAAGATAATTTTATGAAATTACACGAAAATGCTACTTCAATCTCGCTCGAAAGAAAACTGGCTTTTTCTGAACTGGTTATATCACTGGCTAATGCCAACTGTGATCCTTTCATTACTACTGAGTATTTACTGTTGAAAATTGATTTTGATTATAAAATCAAACTTTTATAATTGTTCAGTATTCAGTCAAACAATAAGGGAACTAGTCTGAATAAATAGAGCAGTAATTTTTTTAGGGGGAGGAGATCTGTC
Organism: Epimenia babai; assembly: GCA_011762755.2. Lineage (NCBI taxonomy): Eukaryota > Metazoa > Mollusca > Solenogastres > Cavibelonia > Epimeniidae > Epimenia > Epimenia babai. The sequence goes on along the minus strand of WURV02195113.1, from coordinate 3,312 downwards.
ACGTGACTACAAGATTCGCAGAGAGAAACAAAGGAAATGTGAGCTTAGGATTGGTAATGAGGCGCAAAGCAGAAAAGATGGTGTATTTCTGGTTCCACCATCGCTACCAATGCCTCCTTATGGCAACTAACTACGTCATTCACCTTTTAGCAAAAATAAGTTATTTTAATGACATCATCAGTACAGCACGATCTTAAGGAATTCTTGTGGACACGTTTTCAAATCCATCCAACAAATTTAACTGGGGCATCCTACCCTCCATCCAGCACAGTTAACTCTGCGAGTATTTTGCCCATTTCTTTTCAACTAAGGTTGACACACTCCGAGAAAAGCTCGGTGGGATTACAATACACCCATCCGCATTGCCTAGCAGAAAACCTACACCTCCACAATTGACACAGTTTCGATCTATCACTTCTACTGACCTCTGTGATAATAAATCTAAACACCCAATAAAAACAGCTTCCGTCGATCTGTCTCATGAAGGCCTGCCAATCATCTTTACTCCAAATCATTTTCTTAGGTCTGGCGTATTTCCTAAATCAATGATACTCGTAACCATTCGTCCTCTGATTAAAATATTAGTTTGGACCCCAGAAATAAAAAATTACTGCCTTGTTTCGAAATTGACTAACTTATCGAAAAATACCGAGAGAGAAGTTAGTTCTCAGTTCATCAACCAGATCAGCCCCAATAATCTGTTCTTATTTCTCAATCGGCTTGCCAACCCAAACACTGAACCCAGTTGAGACTAGTATCCTGTGCATCTCGGATAGCATTCTAAACTTGTCGGATTCTGGCTATGGGGTCACTCATTCTTCAAGACGTAAGCACTGCATTTGACACTATAAACCATAAACCATTCAATTCTTCAAGATCGTCTTGATAATTATTTTGGGAATTGGTGGCACTGCTCTCGATTGGACCCGATCATTTTCGGATTCAGCTCCTGTCATTTTAACGCTCTTCCTACAGAAAAACTTGCTCAAACTTCCATATATTCAAGCGGCTAACCTAAACTCATCTGTTCAAAATCTGTTATTTTTGTGAAAAAACCGTCTCTATGTATAATACTTCAACGTGTGTTATGTGTTTATAGCTGTGTGATTTCTGTCTTTTTTGCCTCTTTACGTCTCAACGTTTACTACACGTCGAGCTGGTAGAGAATATAATGTAAACAGATTTTAAAGGCGGCTCAAAATATTGGGCAGAACGAGAAATGTTCATTTTCTTTCTGTCCTACGGGTAGGGATTTCAATTTTATTGGCTGATATGGCCTTAGGAAAGTGAAAAGTAACATTTGTTGGTAGAAACTCGCAATTGGAACGTAAAATGCAAACAGTTGTTCCGGCGCCTAAGAGAGTTATTCCTTTCTATAATGACTATCATACCTTTCTGTAATGACTTTCTTTGTAAACTATCATTTGGCAATTAGCGCAAGAGACCGAAAAGGGTAGAATAGCGTGTTTAGAAAATCAAGAAAAATTTTATTGCACCTGGAAATGTTCTCATAGCGAACGACTAGGTCAGGCGTGTGCCACACACGATGATGACGATGTCGCGATTTTCACACGAGGACGTGGGAGGCGGGGTAAGCGGAACCACGGTTCGATGGATGCTAACACGCCGAACCTGGCTAATGGGCGATGAAAGTGCATCCAATGACTCGAATAATGCGTGACTATCGACACGTGGAAACGGGCTCCGGCGCCGGGGCACTGGCCATTAGGTGGCAGACGAGAGTTATCTGTACGAATCTCCAGATGTCAATAAAATGAATTAGCTTTTTTATAAAATCACGAGTGTAGTGAGGAACAATTATAATGGGTGTTACGTTTATAGAGTCGGGCATGTAGTAAAGAACGATCATAGTCAGTGTTACGTTTATAGTCCCGTGAGTGTAGTAAAGAACGATCATAGTCAGTGTTACGTTTATAGTCCCGTGAGTGTAGTAAAGAACGATCATTGTCAGTGTTACGTTTATAGTCCCGTGAGTGTAGTAAAGAACGATCATTGTCAGTGTTACGTTTATAGAGTCGTGAGTGTAGTAAAGAACAATCATAATAGATGTTACGTTTATAGAGTCGTGAGTGTAGTGAAGAACGATTATAATGGGTTTTTCGTTTATGGGCCCGTGTGTATAGAAAAGAACAATCATAATTGGTGTGAGTTTGGCCGTGTTTATATAGATACTTTTTATTCTTGGTCTTGCCATATATAAATACATTGCGTTCTTGCTTGTGTAAATATATAGAATTTTTTATGCTTGTGTCAATACATGTCAATACATGGCATTCTCAGTTGTGTTAATATACGCGGACAATACAAATGGAAGTCAATTACATTCAGTGTCCCTAAAAAATAACTCAATCATGATCTACGCCCGATTTAATGACCCAATTCCAGATAAAATATATTGGTGGTTGATGCTGCTCTCTGTATAAATATTTTCGACGCACATGAATGTTTTACGGGACACCGAAGCCATATTACCAAGGGACAGCCAAAGACCGCATGAATGGTCTAATTACGGTCAATCAGGGCCGAGACACAGGAGATCTATAACGTATACCTATTGATCGAAACGAACGCACTGCGAATTACATGTGAGCGCGACTGACGTAGATAACCCGGTTAGGGAGGGTGGAGGACCGGTCTTGTATTGTAGACATTGTGTCTTCTCTCTTTTAGAATCTTTTAAGAACTCAGGTTTTAAGATTACTTAATAATGTCGCCGGATTTCACTAGTCACGGTAATTAGTAAAACACTCATTCTGTCGTATTTGTGATAGACATCAAGAATTTTCACTCGTCTCATAGTCGCGTCGATCTGCAGTACGTAGTATAGGATTAAGTGTCCAGTCCTACTGTCAATAACGAATGGAGTTGAATTCTGGGAGTTTGCCAGCTGAGGGGTTTTTTATTAACATATCAAACACAGGTGCTCCAAGTTAATAAACATGCAGACGCAGATACTCTGAGGTGCGTAGCCCACCAAGCGCAGGAACACCAAGTTCGTTAACCCATAAGACGTTGATACATTAATTTCTGCAACACCTCAAGAGCAGGTGCAGCAAGTTGATGAACACATCAAACGCGGGTAAGCAGGTTAATTAACACATTATGTATATTTACACTAAGTTAATTCACACATGAAACGCATATACACCGTGTTTACTAACACACATCAAACACATGTACAGCAAGTTCATTAAGACATCAAAAGTATATATGTTACAGTAAATACTGGTAATCAGTAAATACCGGTATTCCCTAAACCGTTTTAGTAAATACTGGTATTTACTGAATGGC
>WURV02195069.1:0-12082 GCA_011762755.2 Epimenia babai | reverse complement strand
TGATGGATTATATGATGGATTATATGATGGATTATATGATGAATTATATGATGGATTATATGATGGATTATATGATGAATTATATGATGGATTATATGATGGATTATATGATGGATTATATGATGGATTATATGATGGATTATATGATGAATTATATGATGGATTATATGATGGATTATATGATGGATTTCATCATATATTGTGATTTCCCTGGAATAATGAATATGTGACTAGATAATGTCCATAAGTACGCGTTAAATCATCAAATGTTATGATCAAATGTTAAGATCACATTTTATGATCAATTATTACGGACAATTGTCAGAATCAGACTTTCTGAACCAATGTTATGCTCAATGGTTATGATGAAACATTTTAATCAAATGCCATGATCAAATCTTATGATGAAGCATTACGAAGTATAGCAGGCTGCATGCATATTAATTTTCGGCCACAGAATCATAAATATGTTGGCGTGCAGTCTTTGGTGAGTAGAAGTGCAGTCTTTGGTGAGTAGGAGTGCAATCGAGGGCTGTGATTGGTCAATGTGCATATATATTATAGATGCACTTAGCATATGTGAGACGATTCATTCATTGCTCAATGGATAAGCAGATGTATTACAGGGAGGTAATATGAGGAAGCGACTGGGAGTTACTTCCCCTTTACACCGATAGGGGAGATTATGTGAGTGTAAGCAAGTATGACCCAGTTCAAACATGGTTTTGAGAGTTTTTGTTGATGCGTTATGAAAACAAGAACGATACCTTACGTGGGATCTTCTATTTTGAATACTACAAATTAATTGATTTGTAATTTAAGGCAAATTCCGTGAATGTCAAACAATAAGTTTGTCGACATTTTGTAAAAAAATGCATAATCGAAAGTGTCGATTTTATCCAAATTTCCACCGATCGTATCAGCAAAAACCGCATCCCATGCCATAATCAAATAAAAATACTGAATAAATGGCATGTCATTAATGACAGCTATTATTGTTATTACTGTAGACCAAATAACAACCAAAAAATTTAGGAGAATTTAAAATTTGTATATTAGTACAAATTATTACTTACAGTCATTTATGGGTAGGTCAGGTAATATTTATGTATTTAAATTGCCGACTGCGACTGCCACTGTGACATGAATACAAAATACCACGAGCAACACCGATATACCATCAGCAACACCGATAAAACACCGAGTTAAATTGGGCTAAAGATTTAACAAATGAAATTCGGCTACACATGACACTTGACTCTCTATTCATGAAAATCCAGTGTAAATATACGATAAAATAAACCCTATAGACACGGGTGAGTGAGAATTCGATGTAACTATAGCAACAGTAGTTTGGTAAAACAGAAACGAGAGGGTTTGAAAAACCATGTTTGAATATGGCCGCAATGATATGAGCTAGGTACTACCGAAACTGTCGCAAAAGCCTGGAGAAAGAAAACGCAACAATCTCAAACAACGAATCAAAGATAGAAACGATAATTATGAACGTTCAAATTATGGCATAAATTAACAATAATCACCTCTTTTTTATTTTATTAGAAAGAAATTCCGTTTCAAGGAATATATCACCATTTACGTAAATTGCGAGGATAAATATTGGGAAATTGTTTATGAGTACAGGTGTATTGAAGCTAGACTTTTGGCTGCCGATAATTTCAATTTTTGGACATGAGGATTTTTTTACTTTTGTTCTCTGCTACGCAAACATGAGAGGAACAATCTAGAATAAAGCAAATTCTATAAAAAGACATAAGCTAAAATATTATATACACGTGTATGATTTTTGTGTAAATTTCATATTGTCATATGAAAAGTATCGTAGGTATACGCTTATCTTTCTATTAAATAATTCCTCGTAGAAGTCAATAAAGAATAATAGGTAAAGCTGAGAGAGAATTGAATAAGGAATTCCTATAAGGTATTGTGCTTTCGGATAGCTAATGTTACCGCATGTTGATAGATTTTCACGATGGCTAATTCTTAATAGTAGTTACCTTAAGTTATATTTAAATTAATTCCATCAATTCGAGAGTTACCTGACAGGTCCAATAAGGTATTGGCTGAACCACTCAACCACTAAACCATTCAACCACTATTTTTTATTTATTTTTATTTATTTATAGGCTGATTACCGAAGTAATCGTTGTGTAGGCCAATTTCATTCATGACCCTTTACAAGGCTAGCCTATGTGGTTACCACGACAATTTGATTAGCCTCACTTACATAAGGTTATACCATTCAACCACTAGACCACTCAATCACTAAACCACTGGACCACTCAAACCAAGCATCTTGTATGCAAAAGCAACAAAAACTACAGAAAAACGCTATTTCCCGTGATTTTAACCCTTCACCTCGCGGTTCATAGGTCAGAGCTACACTCACTGGGTTACCGAGTCACCGCATATCGCCACGGTAACAGCGAGCGGACTCACCCGTAGATCCAGGAGATGTCGATGACGACGTCGATCATGTCGCAGCACAACTCGTACGACTGCATGTCGACCGGGGAGCTGTCCGTGGCGATGTAAATCTTGCTGACCACATCGAACAAGAACGCCTTCTCAATTCCAGAATTCTGCCGCGAAAACAACGAGAGCTGTTATCCGGTGAGAGACGCGTCCTTTATTAGCAAAACGGTGTGTATATATATGTTTATACATGTATAAAAAACATATAGAGTAGACGTAATAGTTCTTAAAATGAATTAAATTAAAAATCAAGGATTTCTGTACAACCTGAACCATCAGCAATGATGCTCTCAGGTGGTTTACGAGAATAAAAATATGGGAAAACGCTAAAAAAGTCATTCAAAGGGGGAGAAGATGAGTCGTGATTATTGGAGTAAAACATGGAGAGGTATTCAAGTTTGGGTGTTCCCAAAACCTACTACCTCTAAACGTGAGGGTCATAGATTCTGGCTCTACCAAAAGGCAATTTCTATCGTTTCTATCCTATATTTTAGTTCAGCATCTACGATACTGTTTACTACTAATGAATGCAGTTGTTCCTCTAGTATTGCACCAGCTCTTCGGAAGAATCTTCTGCTGAGATTCCGATCAGAACTAATTTACGTATGAGGCTGTAAAACAGAAGTCAATCACGATGCAGTCGCCACGGCAACTCAGGGTTCATGCTCCTGAAATTTTGCTCAATCACAATGCAGTGACCATGGGAACGGAATGTTCATGGCCTTAAAATGTAGGTCAAACATGATGAAGTAACCACGGCAGCATCCAGTTCATGACCCTAAAATGTAGGTCAAAGATGATGAAGTTACCGTGGCAGCGTCCAGTTCATCACCCTAAAATGTAGGTCAAAGATCATGAAGTAACCGCGGCAGCGTCCGGTTCATGACCCTAAAATGTAGGTCACCACAATGCACCGATCATAGAAATTTAATTTTAGAACCCCAAGATGTACGCTGATCAAGTTTATTTATTTATTTATACTGACCGAATTTAAAATATTGAGTAAATTTTCGAGTGTCGCCAGCTGAGGTATCAACTTCTGGACGACCTTGCTGAATGCCTCGAAGATCGAGTGGTCGTAGATGCTCGTGAGGTAGAAGCTACGAAAGTGAGAGAAGGCATAGTCCATGGAGATCGCAGCGAAGGAGAAATTCATTTTAATGAGAGAAATAAAGAATTATTTCATTATAACTGATCACCTTTTAAAAAATCGCACTAGCAACGCAACTCTGCGGTATAATCCTAGCAACAATGTCAGTCTTGCTCTCCCTGGAATGTAGTCAGAGTAAACTAGACAATCAGTATAATCCTAGCAACAATGTCACAATCATGTTGTCCAAGCAATGTAGTCCGAATAAGCTAGACAATCAGTATAATTCTAGCAATTTATTCCTAGTAATGTACTCCCAGCTATCACCGCCATATAGCCACCTGAGCCTTAGGTTTTCACACCCAACATCCTAGCAACAAAGCCCTAGTAATGCAAGACTATTAAGGCCATTTTAGCAACCTGAGCCTTAGCTTTTCGCACACAACATCCTAGCAACAAAGCCCTAGTAAAGCAAGACTATTAAGGTCATTTTAGCAACCTGAGCCTTAGGTTTTCGCATCCAACATCCTAGCAACGTAAGACTATGAGGCCATTTTAGCAACCTGAGCCTTAGGTTTTCGCATCCAATATGCTAGCAACAAAGCCCTAGTAACGTAAGACCATCAAGGCCATTTTAGCAACCTGAGCCTTAGGTTTTCGCATCCAACATCCATCAAGTCGTCGTTGGCTCGTTGATGTATTTCCCGTTGCGTCTCGATCTTGTGATCATCCGACAGGCCATCGACTTTGTGGATGAAGACTTCGAATTTGATATTGTGGTTAATGTTGTAAGCTTTTGTGATGGTTGTGTTGAGCCGAGACAGAGCTTCCACATAGTCATCCTATAAACGAGGACGAGGCACTTTACCTTGAATGTGAATAAAATCAAATAATATACCGCATTATTAGCTTACCTGTGAAACGTACTGGATATGGAATAACATCTCTGAGGAGTTGATGCCTCTAGTAAAATCATTATTAAATTATATTTATATTTTCTTTATCTGTGATCTTACTGTATATGCCTATTTTATTTTCAATTTATTGATAGTATACCGAGTTCGATTTTGAACTGTATTCCATGTATTTCTAGTTAATCGTAGTAACCGTAAATTTGTGATAGCCATGTGTTGAAATGGCACTATAAATCAATAAAATTTCATTTCATAAACATGTAAAAAATTGACTAAACTGAATGACCTGAAGAAAAAACGCATGTTTTTTATCTAGAAGCCGACTACATAAAAGTGGAGATAATTACTATGAAAAAAGACAGCTTTAATATTGATTACATACTGAGCAAAATTCCAGAAAATATCGACAAAACTAGTATTAATGATTAACGGATATCAATAAAATATCAGATTATCGTGATACACTGCCTATAAAAGGATATTATCAACCTTTGAGTGGGATTGTGAAAATGAATTGTCGATATTGTCAGGATACTTGGTTGACTAACGAACTTAATCACCTGTGCATCGATGACGAATATCAGGGCACCGCAACCTTTGAACATCGCCTCAAAGTCGAAAGACGGATCAAAGAAGTCTATTTGTCCGGGGAAGTCCCAGACTTGGAACTGTATGAATGAACTGTTGGAGATGTCTGACAAACAAACGGACGGACACAGAAAATGTTATACTTGATAGTATGATAGTATGATTAAATATCAAATGTTTATGCATTTTAGAGATATGGTAAGTTCACCCGAGCAATCGAGGGCAAATAACTTAATGAGGAACATCTTTAAAAAGGCCGACCAGTGGGCAGTTCAAACCCGCGACCTTCCGGTTGCGAGTCTAGCACATTTGGCCGTCTGCTTTTCCTAATGACTGCAGAAAAAATGAAAAAAATGTATTGATAAACGATATCGCCATCACATAAATTAGTATTTCAGCTTTGTGTGTCGTTTGAGTGGTAACCAATGGGTAAAATGGACTCCATGAGTCCACACTAAATATTTTCTGTGTAACAGACTAGCTTGTTATCCGACACATTTTGCAAAGGAATATCATCCATAGCGGATGAAGAAACCAAAGAGAAATGCGCAGAGGAAAACCCCCTTACTTTTAACGGGACTCAAACCCAAGACCTCCAGATAACCCCTCTGGTGCTCAACCAAATGAGGCAATTAGAAGCGAGGTTTCTTCTGCGCATTTATGTATTTTACAATTATTTTCTTAAGAAAAACTGATATTTTAAGTCTGTATGTCATTCCAGCGATCTAACAAACGTGATGGACCATAAATTAAAAGGATGATTTTTTGTGTGGCGTGCTTTATTGATGTAATGTCAACTAGGGTAGCATGTGTGGTTCTCTGATTAGAGAACACGTATTAGACAAGACGCAGTAAGTGGATATTGACTCACCATCTTTTTCAATTTTGTTTGTACTCTCCAGAAACAGCGTCTCATTCGGGGACATTTTATGAAATACAACTTTCTGTATGGATGATTTACCACTCCTTAAATGACAAAATCATACATAAAATATAGAAAAACATGTCACGAAAATCATTCACATACAGGCAGTAAACTACTCCTAGTAAGAAGAACAACTCATCTACAATGGAAATCATAGACTTTCAGGTCTCAATGAAAAGAACCGCTTTCTCCCCAAAAATACTGAAACGATGGATAATAAATGAATTATGTTAATAGGAACATAATTCCCTGTTGCTATTTTCAATAGAATGTTTAGGTTATGTGGCTACCGATGAAAATGAAGTGGAAATAACTACAAATCAAAGGGCAAGTAATATTGCTATATATAGATGCAATAAGATGTATTTATAGTGAAATTTGATAGAGTTAAAAATGCTGATAATGTTGCTTTAGGCGGAAAAAGCAAGAGATGAAAAAAAGGCTGATAAAAAGTGTAGTTGATGTATGAAATTTACAAAATATTTCTTATGTCACGGATATCTGTATGTTATACTCCCGGTTGTGCTTCAAACGTTAAACAATAAAACATTAAATTAAAAAATTAGGGTAAAACCCAATGATTAAAATACATTAAGAAATGAAATGAAATATATTAGATTTAAAGTGCACTAACAGCACTAATAGCTGGTGATCAAAATCCAGAGAAAAGTTAATCAACGCAAGTTATTATAACAGAGAAGAATCCACATAGGTGTTGTTGTCATATACAGTCAAACCTGCACGACCGGCCACCTGTATTAAGCGGGCACCTGTCATAACGGTCACTTCAAATTCCTCCCGACAAATTTCCAATGACATTACTAGACTACTATCAGATCGGTGAGCATCACATGTACACTAGTCAGAATGTCAAACCTGGATTAAACGGCCACCTGTCTTAATGGCCACTTTTTCGTGATTCCCGTGAGTGGCCACTTAATAGAGGTTTGACTGTATATATATGACAACAAATGGAAATATGGGCAATGAGTAGCTGATGTTGATACAAAGACAAAGATGGATGATTTAGATACAGATAGAAAGATGCGTGATTATGTTATGTATAGAAAAACCTGCGCAAACCCATCAGAAGAATCCGTGGCTTCGATTCACTAATAGCAATCTGAGATGCTTCAGCATCATTTTCATCAGTTCCGTAGCCGAATTCTTTCGGAAAACTATGTGGAATAAAGCTCCCAGCTTGATCGTCATCATCATAAGGGTTCGACTGCTGAAAAATAATAGTTATCATTGATTGTAGCCGTTACGCCAGTCTTGTTTATTTAATGTAATGTTCCGGTATACAATTTTAATGGTAGCACAGTAAAAGCTCACTTAACATTACTGTTACTTAATAAATGACAATGATGACAAAAAAATAATCGGGAGAGAATGATAGCACAATTGATGATTAAATCATAATAGATTAAGAGTAATTACTGAGAGTTAATTGAAAAGGATATGTTTTCATCTCAAATGACGGCCGCTTTAACATATCAGAGGCAACAGAAACTTATAAACAGTGCATGAGTTTCCCAACTGAAAGTCAAATTAGTGGAGGCGTTAGTACTATACTGAAAGACACTATTGCATTTATTTGATGAGGCATGTGTACTGAAACTAAATAAACATCCGCATTTCAATATGGTAGTCTATACCATTATGTGGGCGACACTTTGGATTTGGAAGTGTCAACTTCTACTTTGTACTCTGAGCTTATTTTAATACGCTATAAATTGTTTATAGAACATGAAGAACAGGAATGACACTTTATAATACATTTAAAACGCAAGGCAGAAAATGAATAAGCTGATTGTCAGAAAATATTTTAACTTTGCAGATGGGATTATCCACCATTTTCATTTTCTGGTCATGTGATTTATCATGTGATCGTTTTTAAAAAGATGAAAAATATAGAAATAAAGTATTATTTATTTTTTCGCCAATATTTATTAACATTATATCGTATAAGGCAGCAATTCTCAAACTGTGGGCCGCGGCCCAATAATGTTGAACTAATGTATTCCAGCATAAACTCGAATTGTTTCTTATTCACTTCCTTTTACGGACAGTACGATCGCCGAGTGTCATTTTGATAGAATTTATTGAAGGGAAAAATCCCTCCACAACGTCCAGCCTCTTGTACTCTTCCCTTTCGGGCCTCAAGTTACTGTAACTTCGAGAACGGCGGGTATAAGATGATCCTAATATTATAAGCAATCCTGATGACAACGAAGTACACCAAATGATATCTACTCAAACTGCTAGACTTTTTCGTTCCACGAAAAATGCTCAAACTCGAAATTGTGAAGACCTGGTGAACGTGCAAAGAGTTAGTGAAAGATCCTCGTTCATATCATCATTGCAAATACTTACTATCCTATGCAACTAATTCTTATTTTGCAATAGATTCCTTGTTAATGTGATTTTATTTTTTCAAGTCTGTAGCCCAATCACGAACCTGTAACACTGCTATTATCAAATGCCCGTGTAAATGCACAGAATGTTTCTCGCATCAATCGGATCGCGTAAAAATGCTTTTTCATTGGTTAGTTTCTGGTGCCTCTGAATTGCGTCATATTGCGATAAAGTTCCCATAGATTTCTTTGCTAAATTTGTGCATAAGGGGCGATAATCCGTTTTGTGTTAGAATAATTTCGACGGTGTGATGGATAGCGTAACATTAATTATCGCACAATAAAAATGCGCCTCCGTTATTTTTCCTGCAGGCGATTCACAGCGTAAGGACCCGACGTACCTTATAGTATACAGTGTTGGGAATTTTCAGTTGGATTATCAAAATCACACGCCCAGACTCGTAAAATCGAGGATAAAAGAAGGCTATCCTTTAGTAATAACACGCAGACAGATTTTCCTTAATGTCAGAAAAATCTGTCGCTTAACGTATTTGGACCTCATTTAATTGAAGGAGGAAAAATATACACGTCGTATTGAGCAGCTGCAATATTTCAATGCCTAGTTTTTATCACCACTCTTATTACACAAGAACATTTTCTTTTCACATCATACGAGAGGGAAAATTGTTCTGAGAAATCTAGCGGATGCCCTGAGAATTCTTTGTCTTCACATCTCTTCCCGCCTCAGGAATAATACCATGAATACCGACCACGTGACGCTCTTTTGATCGATCGATACGTTGAGCCTGGTCATTGTCCATAAAGTGTTGACTTACACTGTCGTACAATAGTTTGAAAACTGACGACTCAATATGACAACTAGTTATCGTTCGGTGAGGTCGTTGGAATTATTAACGTTGTGCATATAGCCGTATACTTTGATCGCATCACTGGTACAATGGTATAGCCAACATCGTTTCTAGACGTGACCCCCCCCCCTTCCCCCAACCAAGATCCCACACCCAACGACTCAAAGCCTACTGTTTTTTACATTCCTATCATTTTTCCAATCAGGCCCTAACCCCAACAGCCCTTCGACTAGATTTCAACCGCGTTACTTTCGTCACCGTCGAACGCCGACGGATATTTTTTGGGCCATCGACCGTACCGCCAATCTCCATAACGTCGATACACCCACCACCAACACCAATGGAATCCCAAAGGACCCAAAGAAAAGAAGTTGGTATCATACCGGAATAAATTATGACAATATATTAAGGTTATGATCCTCCATTCACCCAACACACCAATGGTAACGAATTTGTGTACGAATGAGCATGTGCGTGTTTGTACGAGCACCGTCTGTGAGTTGAATCACCCCAAGGGAGGTAACGCGTGGTGACTCATGGACCAGTTAGCGATGGCGTCTACATCGAGAATGAAAAAATGACGAAGCAACCAGGTGGAACAAGGCCCGAAACCGCTATATTAAGCTAAACGCTTTGTCGAAATGCGACGCTAGTCCGCTTCTATTACGTCAGTCTCGTGACGTTGCGATGGGCGATTCGCCGAGCAACCGTAACATTCTTCGTAACGCTCTTTCATTTTTGCGACTACGAACAATTCCATCTTCTGATTGGCAAAGTCAGTCAGCTGTGTGACTGGTAACAGACAATACAACTTCCGGTTTTAGGTTATGCTCGGACGAGTCCATTCCGGTTAGGGGTGTTAAGTGGTCGATGCCAGCATTCCGATGGTCCTTGGCTGGCGCGGATTCTTGCAGATCTACCGATGTGAGTAAACCCTCCTCATTGTCTTCGGGGCAGGTGAGAGCTAAAACGGTATCGGCATGACTCGCATCAGTGTGGCAGGCTACCGGACTCGCGTACTCAGAGATAGCCGCTGCATTCATACACACAACCCATTCCTCTATGTAAAAATTCGCCGGTGCTTGATGGCAAGTACTGCGGGTCTGTTTTCGGCACGAAGAATTTCCTTATATCCACACCGTATGGAACTATGTTCGCGTACGTCACCCCACCTCTAAAAAACTTCGCGTCGGTTCGATTCTCCTCGACTTTGAGTTCCATTAATTTTACCAATCAACATGATGAAGGCAGCTGGTGTAGTGGTTGAAGCGTTTGACTTAAAATCTAGGGCTCTTTGGTTCAATTTCAGTTCACTAACTGTGGCGTTTTTCGTGCTGAAAGCGCATTAAACCCCATTCCCGATGGGGGTCTGGGTAGCCCTTGCAGTGTGGTTCTGTTAGGGCTTTTCCCTATGCCTTTGCTGTGCTTCAGATGCTCTGTATATGATCTCCATGTTTCCCACCTCCCCGCTATGTCGATATCTCATTGCAAATAACCATTGACCTTCCATAGACTTAGCGGAGTGTGGGACATATGTAAACATCTGTAACCTGGGGCGTGAATGGAAAAAGGTCAATTGTCTGCCCAGACTCTGTGGGTTTTTCACATTCGGTGTTTTTCCCTCACTCCTTATATAAGTGAGGCTAATCAAATTGTCTTGTTAACCACATAGGCCTGCTTTCCAAAGGGCTATGGAGGAAATTGGACTACACAACGATTACTTCAGTAATCAGCCTATAAATGGATAAATAAAAATTAACATGATTTGTGCAAGTATTCAAGCGTGTTCGAACAACTATTCCACGAAGCATTTATCCACAGCTATCAATGCAAATTTGTATTTTGGAAAAGGAAGAATATATATTAATTTTAGTGAGTTCTTTGCCCGCGTGATATGTTAACGGTCCATGCGCCCCGGGGTTCCTTTGGATTGGTTTAAATGATGCCATTACATTGATAGCAGGAAATATTCTCCATCACGCCGAGGATGAACGATGCCGATTGAGTGAGTGGTTTCATCCTGTAGACGAGTTGCCTAATATTATAATCAAGTAACCGCAATAAACACGCCGTTAATCACCGAAGCGACCGTGTTCTTTATCCAGATTTGGGGAAAAATGAAAAGCTTTCGACGTTTCTTTCAAATGCCCGCGAAAAAACCACTTCACAAGACATTAGCCCTCGTGAGCAATGAACGAACCTAATCGAGTTAATGGAAGCAGAAGAAATATACGGGATATAAGACGGTACAACATGCGCGTATGTTATTGAGGAAATTGTTAATTATTATAACGTAAGTTATAATTTAGACTGTGACAGTGCTCTGAAGTTTAGAATTATCTCTGCATCACGAATGTCTTATTGGACGGTGCGGATTTTAGTTTCTGCAAGTCCAAGCAGACAAAGTGAACCCTCCGCTACGGAACTAGTGAGGGGTGAGCAGTGTTCGGTTACATTTTGCCAGTAGTTGTTCGTTCTTATTTCGCTTACTCAAAGAATGATGACTAGGTGGGAGTGACCTAACGGCCAGGGGTTTATAAATAATCAGTCATGCACGCACCGGACGTGCTCGGTTTAGTTCAACTACTCAACCCTATGTCTGGACAGTGACAACTACATCAAGCTACCCACAGACGCCGTACACCGGTGTACGGGATCGAGGGATCGCATATTTAAACCGATGTAAATCATTACGCAATAAACCAGTTTACGGGGCAGCGATATCGCGTATTAAGCCCTAGGTTAATCACAACGCTTTACAGTGCGAGTCAAAAAATGTCCCCCTTTTTAATTGCCCTGGGGGACGCCCATCATGTCAAATATTAATATAATATATATATCTTTGG
>WURV02195068.1:0-27688 GCA_011762755.2 Epimenia babai | reverse complement strand
TTAGCCGAACGCGGTGGAGTTGTGGGCGTTGATGAACTCGATCCACGGTGTCCAGTTCCCGCCACCGTCATCGCTGAGACTGACGTGGAACGAATCCTGCGGGAAGTACCCGTTGGGCAACTCCCCGCCGGTCCAGAGCGAAATGCGCACATGCACATTCTGCTGGCCGTTGATGTCGGCGAAGCGCTCGATTGCGCCGCGGTTGGCTGCGCTACCGGCGCCGCGCAGGCGAGCGTGGTAGGTCCCAGTGGCGGGGCCATCCGTGCGCACGTCGGCGTTGCCGCTGGTGGTCCAGGCGCCCGACCATCCGCTACCGCCACTGAAGTTGTTGGACTCGAAGCCGTCGCTGGCGATCACCGTATCTGTGGGCACGCTGCGGCCGGGCGTGGTCTCGCCGAAGACTCGAATGTCGTCCACGTTCCAGCCGTCGAGGTCGGTTCCCGGGTCGGTCCAGAAGCGCAGTCGCAGCCGGACATCGGGGTGGCCATCGAATGCCGACGCATCGAACGTCTCGTGGTGCAGATCGTCGATGCCGGTCGCCCAGCCGATCGTCGTCCACAGGCCACCACCGCTGTTCATCTCGATCGTGCCGTAGTCCCAGTCGGTCTCGATGGTGTGAGCGTGCCACAGGCTGATGGTGGCGTTGCTCACGCCAGCCAGCGAGAACGGCGTGCTGACCATCATCGTGTCGCTGATCGGGCTGTAGTCACCCGAGGGGGACTCGCTGACGGAATTGGTGCCGGAGAACGCGTTGGCCGCCTGCACCCCCCAGTCGCCGGTGACCGTCTCCCATTGGCCAAGGCCGCTTTCGAAGTCGTCGAAGAAGACCTGCGTGCCGTTGGCAGGGCCGATCAGCACGCTGACGGTGGCGGTGTCCTGGTGAACGATGCCATCCGCGGTTGCCAGCGCTTGCACCGTGTAAAACGCGGCCGGTGCGGCACTCGCGTCCCAACTGAATGTCAGCGTGTGCGACGCGCCAAGTCCGAGAACGGGCGTGGTCTGATCGCCGACGGCCACGTCGGTGCCGCTGATCGCGACGGTGATCGCATGGTCCACGCTGTCGGTGTTCTGCACAGTCACATCAATGGTGACGGTGCCGGCCTGACCCGCCCAGGCAAACCCGACATCAGTGCTCATCGACTCGATCTGGAACTCCGGCGCGGTGTATGCACCGAGCCCCTGTGCGCCGGCAGCGTCGTTGATGATCTGCTGCGTGACCGCCGTACCGCCGTTGGTCAGGTCAAAGATATCGATGAACGTGATCGTGTCCGGCACCGAGGTGGTGTTGCCGTCCAGCGCCGCGAAGATCAGTTGCTCGGCGTATTCAATCGCGCTCGGAGGTCCCACGTACGTGCCAGCGATCTCGGCGGCGATCAGCGCTTCGCGAACGCGCCACGCGAAACCCGACCACCCGGTGCCGGCTAAATGAATCTCGTCGTTCTCATCCCACTGATAGCCGTTGTCGGCCGTGCGCAGACCGCTGCCCGTGGCCGGGTCGTCCGCCTGGCGGAAGCCTTCACCGAGTTCCGGATCGCCCGTGATGAACGATGCAATCACGTCGCCCCAGCCTTCCGACAGGCCCCCGTTGGAGAACAGGCCACCCATCGCCCAGTCCACATAATGGCCATACTCGTGATAGACCACGTCCGCCATGCCGGTGTTGCGGAACGTGCCGTTGCTGCGGAAGTACCGGCAACGGGGCCCGCCGAGTTGGCCACCGCCGGACGAGAAGTTGGCGTTGCCGCTGTCGTTGAAATTGACCTGCGACTCGAGCGCGTTGGTATCGAAGAACGAGTCGTTGACGGCGGTATCGATACGGGTGCTGAGGTAGGTCCAGACCTTGTCCGTATGGAAGTAGACGTCGTTCTCGGCCTTCGGGAACTCGCTGGTGTCGGAGAAGTCGGCGGTGTCGGTTCCGCTGACGCCGATCAGCTGGCGGGAGCCACCGCCAAGCTGGATGATGTGGCAGTGCAGGCCGACCAGTTCGATGTCCGCAGTAGCCGCATCTGGCACCTGCGCCTGACCATTGGCATCCGTGTAGACCACGCCACCGCCATGATCGACGCGCACGTTGGGCAGCGCCTGGCCGGTGACTTCCTGGGCGGGGTTGTGATTGTCGAGGCCGACGCTGCCCTGCACGGTAACCGTGTCCAGGCAGTGGCAGGTACTCTCGACGGTGACCGCGCCAGTGAGCTGATTGACGACGAAGTCCACACACTCATCCCCTGCTTCCACGTGGCGGAACGGAATCGCCCGACCGAAGACGATGCGCGCGGTGTCGCGCTCGGAGGTGATGCCCAGACCGCTCACCGCGACGCCCGCTGTTGCCGCCGCGGCGTCCCGGCAGGCCTGCTCGTTCAGTTGCGGAGCCGCCATGGTGGTGGCGGACGGGAAAAAGCGCCCGAGCACCAGCACCACCTGGCAGTACGGGTTGCGAGCGCGATCCACGATGTGGAACTGCAACACCGCGTCTTCCACCGGTCGGCCGTTCACCCACTGCTGGAACTCAACCGACCACCACGTCCCCGGGTCATGGTCGGCCAGCGGTATCGGATGCTGACGAACGAGTTGCAGCGACGACGCCGGCAGGTCGGCGAACATGCCGGGCTCGGCCGTTACCCACTCGATACACGCGTCGGCAAGCCCTGCTCCGTCCTGTCCCGGAATGGTACCGGGCAGCCAGTGCCGCACCGGCTGGCGGAGGTGCCATTGCCCGTTGGGCATCTGCAACAGGCCCGTACCGCTTCCGAATCGCGCATCGGGCAATGCCATCGGCTCGACGCCATCAGGCGCGGCCGGGTCAAACGCGAATACGGGAGGCGCCCCGAGCCCGGCGAATCCGAGAACGAACAGGGCAGCAAGCGCGACGGCAATCCGGGCGCCGGAGGAGAAGGCGAATCGAGGCATGACCGGAGCGGACAGGGTGTGTGGTGTGAGGTGTCGTGAATCGCTGCAGAGTTGCCGGAGAGAGGCACAGCGATACGACGGGTGCTTAGACACCGCTTCTGGAACGGTCTTTCACACCTTTCTGATCCGATCAGAGACGCCCCGTCGAGTGGTTCTCGGCACATTCGCCACGGAATGCCCGCGAAACGAACGAAGGGGAGGGGCGAACCCCTCCCCCCATCCATCACACACACTCAGGGCAAACGATCTGGCAGGATCAGTTCAGGCCGGCAGCCAGAATACGGTCCCAGCTGGCGTTGAACTCGGCGTTCGCGGCGGCGAACTCGGCCGGGCTCAGCTGTTCCCAGTATTCGTAGTGGATGTCGTCGCTGGTTGCGAATCCGTAGTCTGCGTTGGCGTCGCCACGGTTGCCGTTGTTGCCAGCGCCAACCCAGTACCCCCACTTGATCCACTCCCACTCGCTGACTTCGCGGGCGATGTACTTCGCTTCCATCTCGCGCAGCTTCGACACGATCATGTCGAAGACTTCGCTGTTCCCGCCCTGATCCTGATCGGCGGCCTTTTCCATGGCCGAGCCGGACGTCGGAGCGTCGAGGTCCTGTGCGACGGCGAAGCCGACGAGGCCGAGCACCATCACCATTGCGATGAACGTCTTCATGCTTCTCTCCCGGGGGTTTGCTTGGGTCTCACCAGACAGCTCGTGCTGCTGCCGACCTGAGAAGCTAACTGCGTGCCATATCAAATTGTTCTTCGGCAACCGGCATTTCAGTGAACTCCACGAGTCCAACTTGATTGAATTTATTTGATATTTGATACAAAATCGTAACATGATTCCAACCGAGTGCCACCCTGCGGTACGCTCCCGCCGCCACGTGCGCGTTCACGGGCGGGTGCTGCGTTGGCACCGCGTCTGCACGATTCAATCAGCGGTGCGCGAACCGGGCGCAGCAGGTATCGTCACGCTGAATGGGTCAACTCCCGCGACGGCGAATCCGTACTGGTAGTGCAGATTCAGCGGGTTCGGACCCGGGGACGACTCACCGGGCCATCGAGCACATCACGGACAGCAGCGGCATGAGCAGCACCAGGCGCCTGATCTCTCTCCTCGTATTCGCCCTGGCGGCCACGGCACTTGTTGTCAGCGCCATCGGCTGTGGCGGCGCGGCCGGCACCAACACGCCGGCTGACAACACATCCAATGCCTCGGTGGGCGCCGACAACGTCGACAACGCAGCCACCAGCGCAAACGGCACTGGCGGCCCGAACCCAGCCAACAACGCCCCGGTGTCCGGCGGCGTGGACCGGCCTCGAACCACCGTAGACCGGTTCCTCAACGCGCTTGCGAGCGGCCACGTACGTGTCGCCGTGCGCGACGTTGTCCGTAGCGAACGCGCGTGGTTCGACCTGGTGATGGCTACCTACAAGGACCAGCTCAACGACGTGAAATTCCAGTTGTTGCCGTCCGAACAGGAAGGCGACGGGCGTGCGGTCGTGCCGGTGTCGATGGTGTTCGGCGAGCAACTGCTGGAGAACCGCTCCTACCTCTGTCTGCTGGACGAAGGCGAATGGCGGCTGTCGTTCTGGGAAGAATGGGCCGGTGTCCGCCCCGTGATCCAGACGATCGGCGAAACCATGTCGATGCACTTCCTGACCAACGCAGGCTGGAACAAGTTGCCCGGCACGTACCCGCTGTCCGAGGTGGCGATGACGTTCAGCATTGACCTGGCCCCGGTGCACGCCGCGCCGAACGTAGCGCTGGAAGACATCCACGTGACGATTGCTGCTGACGGGACCTACACGATCACCGTCCAGTCCACGCGGACCGACGGCCCGCCCGGCGTCTACACGCTGGACGACCTCGGCAACGAACGGGTCCCGCGGGGGCGGAACTAAAAAGTGGAAAAACCGGACGGTGAGACGCCGATGGCTGACGAGCGATCTCCCCGGTTGCACAACAGGCCATTGGTTGGCCAGATAGTGTGGGTGCCACCGCTGGTTCGCTTCGCTCCGTCTGTTTGACTGTTCGCCTGCTCCTCGAAATCCCATGTCTGATCGCCTGCGCGTCTTTGCCGTCGCCTGTCCTGTTCTCGTATTCGCGCTGTTGGTGGCCGTTGGCTGCAAGGCAACGGTCACTCCGGCCACGACCACCCCGACCGCTACGGCCGACGCATACGGCGGAGTCGGCAATGTGACCCTGACGGTCACGGAGGCCAACGGCGTACTGGCCAATGACAGCGGCGGAGGCACGCTGACGGTCACGGCGTTCGATGCGACCAGCACCAACGGCGGCACGGTTGCGGTCGCGGCCGACGGCTCGTTCACCTACACGCCCGCGGCGGGCGATCGCACGGCAACGGACACGTTCACGTACACCGTGGAAAACAGCGAAGGCAGCGCGATTGGCACGGTGACAATCACCGTCACCGGCTTGGTCTGGTTCATCGACAACTCGGGTGCCAACGGCGACGGCTCGCAGGCGAGCCCCTTCAACAGCATCAGCAACTTCAACTCGACCGCCAACGACGCGGCGAACGACGTGATCGTGCTGATGAGCGGCGGTGGCGATTACACATCCTCCGGCGTCACACTGCTCTCGGGCCAACAACTGGTCAGCGATGAAGCCGCGGTCGTGGTCAACAGCATCACCGTGGCCGCCGCCACCTCCACACGGGCCGTGATGGCACCGGGCTCGACCGCCATCACCCTCAACAACGGCAACACAATCACCGGCATCGATGTCGGCAACACTGGAAGCGGCGACGCGCTGACCAACAGCGGAGACGTCGGCGGCCTGTCGGTCACCAACATGGTGATCAGCGGAACCGGTAACGCGGCCAACATTGACAACGGCACTGACGCTGGCGCCAGCATCACTCTCGACAGCTTCACCTCGACGGATGCGACAGCCGCCATCGACCTGTCGAACTACGCGGGTTCGTTCACGATCACCGGCGCAACGACGATCACCGTCAACAGCGCCACGACTGACGCCATCGCATTCGACACGGTATCTGGCTCGATCTCGATCTCTTCCGCCAGCACCACCACGATCAACGCGTTCGAGCAGCAGGCGATCCAGATCAGTTCCAATACCGGCACCATAAACTTCGGCACGGTGTCCCTCGGTACACCTGGCGACCTGGCCGGCGGGGACGACACGGCAATCCAGTTGAGTACAGCCGGGGACACGACATTCGGCAACGTCACGATCGACGACGCGGACTCGAACGGCATCAACGTTATCTCCCACGACACGGGCGCGCTGACCGTTGGCGACGTCACGTTCACCAACCAGACGGGCAACTCGAGCATCCAGATGGCCAACCTGTCGGGCGGCACCGTCATGTTCGGTGACGTCACGATCACGGGCGGCACCGCGAATGGCGATGGCATCACCATTTCTTCCATGACGGGGAGCACGGTTACGTTCGGCGACGTGACCACGACAGCAGCCGGTGCAGACCACGCCATCGACGTCACCCAGACCGGTGGATCGCTCACTTTCGGTGCGGTGACGGGTCGTTCATCGTCCAACAACTGCATCCAACTGTCGGGCAACGGCCAGAACATGACCTTCACCAGCGTCACGACGCTGGCCGGTCCGATTGCCTTCAACATCGGCAGCGGGTTCGGCACGCTCAACCTGGGCGACGTCGCGCTGCACGATGCTTTCGAGATCACCGGGGGCAGCGGGTCGGGTGACTACACGATCACGGTGGATCTGCTCACGGTTGTCTCGGGTGACGCTGCACTGAAACTGAAGTCCGGTGACGGGGGCGATCAGTTCATTGTCACCGACCCGTTGTCGTCCCTCGAATCCAATGACGGGGGGCAGGCGCTGGAGATCGACAACTGGCGCGTCGATGACGGCAATGGCAACGGTTTCGTGATCGATTCGATCATCGGCGACAAGGGCAGCTACGGGATCGAGGTCTTCAACCTGCAGGACGACTTCACGGTCAACACGTCCACGTCAGTTGCCAACCAGAACGGTGGTGGGACGACAACCGGGATCTACTTCGAGCAGACGGCAGCGAACGTCACGGTCACCTTCAACGGCACCACGACCGTCGGAACCGTCGGCCAGCCAATCGCCAAGGGCATCGACATCACGACGAACAACGATTCCTCGGCCACGTTCATCTTCAGCAGTCTCTCGGTGGTCACCAGCGGCGGCACCAACGACGGAATCGGCGTCGACATTGCCAACGTGATCGTCAGCTTCACCAACACCGCCCCGACCGTCAGTGCCAACGGCGCAGACGCCGGCATGCGGCTGACCAATTGCACCAGCACGAACTCCGGCGCGGACACCTGGACCATCGGCGATGTCACCCTGGCCAACTGCACCGCCGGCGAGGGCGCCGCGCTCTACATGCTGGACTGCACGGCGGTGGTGTCGGTCACCGGCGCGATCACCGCCACTACGTTCTCGTCCAGCGATCAGGCCGCGCTCACCTTCGGTCGGCACACCGGCGCGGCTACCTTCAGCGGCGCGATCTCCGCGACCACCTTCTCGGGCGCGAGTTCGTACGGTGTGCTGCTGAATCAGACCAGCAACGTCATCACCTTTGATGGCACGATCACGGCCAGCGGGTTCACCAATGCTACCTGTAGCGGCGTGTACGTGAATGCAGCCACCGCTGGTTCGGTGACGTTCAACAGCACCGTCGACATCAACACGTTCTCTGGTACCGACGGGCGCGGCCTGTTGATCCAGGACTGCACCGTCAACGTCGCGATCAACTCCACGTTCGGGGTCAGTGGCATCACCGGTAGCGGCGGCGTCGGCATCTACGTGACCAACACCGGTGGCGGCTCCGGCGGCACGATCTCATCGGGCAGTTCCGGTGCGATCTCGGTATCGAACGTCCCAACGATGTCGCTATCTGGTTCGAGGAGTGGTCCGGCAACGGCAGCAACGCGGTCAGCCTGGGTGGCTCGGTGTCGATCAACACGCACGGCTCCCGCGGGATCCTTATCGAGGGCGACGGCAGCACCGCTGAGACGATGGACTTCGGCGACGTGGCAATTGACTGCACGAGCAGCGGCGAGGGCGTCTTCGTTGACAAACTCGACAACTCGACGCTGACCTTCGGGAACCTCGACATCGACTGCCCGAGCACCGACGCGTTCATCGCCGTCAACCTGCGCGGTTCCTCCGACCGGGCCAACAGTGGCCTGAGCTTCGCGATCAATGCCGACGACGGCACGTCCGGCATCAGCTACCCGGCCAACAGCGGCAACGGCACCGCCATCTACGCCGACGGCATCGCCAGCGTCAGCATCAACGGCCAGAGCGGCCTGCTGTACCAGTTCAGCGAGATCGGCACCGGCGCCAACGACAGTGTGGAAAGCGCCCTCGGGATCAACGCCGGTCCGCACGCGATCTACGCCACCGATTGTACGTCGGTGACCGTCACCTTCTGCCGCTTCGCCAACATCGGCGAGACCGGCACGGATGGAGACGAATACCCGATCGCCATCGAGAACACGACGGCGAGCTTTGCTCTCACGGCACTTACCGTCACCGACTGCGAGTTCAGTGAGAACCCCGATGGCCACGGCATCTATGTGAATCTCACCGTGGACAGCAGCAACCCGACGATCCTGATTGACGACAACCAGTTCCAGGCTGTGACTGGACAGGCCTCTGTCTATTTCGGAGTCTACATCGAGGTGGACGGTGTAGCAGGCGACGTCAGCATGCAGGCGACCATCACCGGCAACTCGTTCGCCAGTTTGGACGGAGGGGGCATCAACGCCTCGGTGTTCAACGGAGCGGGCAGCACCACCATCGCTACCCTCCAGATTGGCAGCACCGGGGGGGGCGGCGGCCGACGCCAATTCCTTCACCGATATCGGCGGCACCGGCGTCAACATTGATTGCCTGAGCGGCAGCGTGCTGCGCGCCGAGATTAACCGCGCCACGTTTACAGATTCCGGCGGCGCCATAGCCAGTACTGTCGCGGTGGATGTGGAACACTCGACCGATGTGTCGTCGTCATCGTTGGACTTCAACGCGACTTCGATCACGATTGACGGCTACAACAACGACGTGCCGGTGCAGGTGTCTTCGTCAGGGTCTGCCACCGACGCTGAACTCCGCTTCGCCTGGGACACCAACAACTTCTTCACCAACTGCAGCACGGGTAACGCCGGGATCAGCTTCTCGATCAGCAACTTCTCCTACAACGGTGGAGCAGAAACCGGCGTTTGCGACGTGACGGTGGGCGGGACGGACTTCACCTCCACCAACGGCATCCAGCAGACGTTCAGCACCACCAACGATTCGTTGTTCCGCACGTACATCAAGGAGAACACGAACCTCGCGTTGATCTTCCTCGACCGCGACTCCGGCGGCGGCAACCCGGATCGACTGGTGGTCTCCAACCTCGACAACAACACGTTTGACCCCGCCAGCGACGCCAACATCCAGGATTGCCTGCAGGACACGGACAGTTCCGGGAACTCGAACACCAACGGCGCGGGCGTCTTCCCGACGGTCACGATCACCTCTGGTGACAGTGCCGCAGTGATTTTCCAGGGTGGCGGAACCCCGATCGCGTCACCGACCGAGCCGTAGGCCGTTCGCCGGTCTCAACGGGCGCCTCGTCATGTTATCGATGAATCCGCCGGGCGGCCGACCCGTGCAGGTCATCGATTACAAAAAAAGTGGCTGTACCAGCCGCCTCGTGCGAGCGCGGGGCGGTTCTGGCGGTTTCGGGTGAATGAAGCCGAAACGCGGCCCGACAATTATTCGTCAGATTCAGGGGATCGTGTCGTCCGAGTGGTTTTCTTGTACGTCAAGCAGCGTACTGGTGGCGGAATCACACAGGAATCCGATATACTTTGACTGATGATCGCCCTCATCCCGGCGGGGCGCACGATACAGGCAGAACCATGACGGCCTCCTACAAGATCGCCATCTACCCGCAGAACGTTGCCACGATTCACTTCGCGGGCACGCTGGACCCTGATGTGGTGAAACGGGCGGTCGAGGAGTGCCTCAACCGGCAATGCTACTCGGTCGTGGTAGATCTTTCGGAAGTCTCTCACGCGCCAAGCAATGGAATGGGCGCCTTTCTTGCCATGCGCACGGCGTTCGAGCAGCGGTACGGCCGGATGGCGTTCATCGATGTCGATGGAACCGTCAAGATCGTCATCGAGTTGATGGGCTTCCATGAGATCTTCCGCTTCTACCCAGACCTCAACCAGGCCCTGATGGATCTGATTGACGTCAGCGGGACCACCCGGCGCGTGTCTCTTTGACTGACGGTTTGACTGACGGTCCCGCCGGAAGCGTTCAGCCATGATCGGCGGTTCGCTCACACACGCCTGGATCGGCAGGGATGGCGGGGGCGCGTCCACATCGGCGGTGCATCGGATGTTTGCCTTGTTGCAACGACCCGACATCTCGTGTCCGGGATTCACGTAGCAGACAAGTCTACCTGATCGGGCGTTTGTGGCGGCGGAGCGGCGTGCAGTGTATGGTCGGGGTTGGTCCGCCAACTGCGGCCGCCCGCCAACTCGCTGCACAACCCGAATGGCTGTCGCCAGTTGCATCGATCATGGATGATCTGCCCGTCGAGCGTCTCTCACTGCTGATGCGTCACGGCCCGAAACCGGGTCTTCGCATCATGCTGCCCCGGAAGGGGCGCATCTATATCGGGCGCGACGAGACCTGCCACCTCACCCTGGATGACACCGGCCTCTCCCGGCGACACTGCAAGCTGGAGATCGAGGAAACGCCGGTTGGCACGGAAATCACCGTCGAAGATCTGGAGTCCCGCAACGGCACCTTCGTCAATCGCCGACCGATCGACAAGCCGGTTCGGCTGCAGCCTGGCGACCGGCTGTACCTGGGCAACACGGTGCTGGAAGTGCAGTTCAAGCAGCCGCGCGCGATCAAACCGGAGTTGCCCCGTCCACCCAAGGGGCCGAACGTCGATGACACGGCCGTGTTCCAGGAAGACGACATCCTGCGCGCCGCAGCGGCCGACGCAGCCGCCTACCGGGAGAGTATGAGTCGCGGGACCGGCACGGAAGCCTACGAACCGATCGACTTTGCCAGTTCGGCGTACGACGTTCCCACGCTGCCGACTGCCAGCGAGGGCCATACCGAAGAGATGCAGGCCTTCCGCACGCCGGGCGAATACCGTGGCGTCGATGCGGAGACCGAAGAAATCGACATGGGTGCGTCCAGCGACGTGCTGTCGTTTGGCGTGCGATCGCTGGGACCGTACCGTCTGGTGGAACTGCTGTTCGAGGGGCCGCATTGCCCGGTATTCCGGGTCGTGCACCAGATCATGGTCAACCCCTACGCGATGAAGGTGTTGCCGCCGGAACACGCCAGCGGGTCCACGTTGAAGCGGTTCAAGCATGAGGCGGTGGTTACGTCGCGGTTCGACCACGACAACATCCGTCGCCTGGTCAACGCTGGTGAAGACAAGGGGTACCAGTACCTCGTCTATGAATTCGTCGACGGCCCCGACCTTGCCGAGATGATCGAGTTCCATGGCGTCATGGATACCGAAACTGCCCTCGGCATGGGCGTGCAGATGGCCGAGGCCCTGCGGTACATGCACGCCAACCGCGTGGTGCATCGCAATGTGATGCCGAACGCCCTGCTGATTGACGTGGACGGCACCGCAGTCCTTTCTGACCTCGGGCTCGCCGACCTCGGCACCGATCCCGGCGCGGTTGATGACTTGCTGGACGAGGACACGCCCGCGTTCGAACTCGCGTTCCGGGCGCCAGAACTTCTGGGTGATCCGCTGGTGTCGTCACCCCTGGTCGACGTGTATGGCCTGTCCGCCACGATCTACTTCGCGCTTTCGGGGCGTCCGCCGCACGATGCCCGCAAGCCGCACGACCTGGTCCGGGCGATCACCGAAGACACCCCGACGCCGCTGAATTCGATGCTGCGCGATCTGCCCGCCGACCTCTCTGACTTCCTGATGAGCGGCCTCTCGCGCGACCCGGCGGCACGACCTTCGAGTTCCGAGGAAATGCTCGACCGTCTTCAGGCGTTCCTTGAACAGATGTAGGGTGCGGGACCCGCGCACTCCCCGCTGACGGCTCAACCGGAAAGCACACTCAGTCATGGTCGACACCAGTGACGTCCGCAATGTGGTGATCATCGGATCCGGCCCCGCCGGCCTTACCGCCGCGCTCTACACCAGCCGGGCGATGCTGAAACCGCTGGTGATTGCCGGCTTCAGCGTCGGGGGCATCAAGGGTGGCCAGTTGATGACCACCACCGAGGTCGAGAACTTCCCCGGGTACCCCGAAGGCATCACCGGCCCCGCCATGATGCAGGATCTGGAGAAGCAGGCCAAGCGCTTCGGCACCGACGTGCTGGAGTACGTGGACGTCGTCAGCGTGGACCTCTCGCAGCGCCCGTTCACGCTGCAGACCGGCAACTTCGACATCAACACCGGCGAGCCCAACCCCAGTGGCCCGGTGATCAAGGCGAAGACCCTGATCATCTCCACCGGCGCGTCCGCCAAGTACCTCGGCATTCCCGGCGAGGAAGAGTTCGCCAACCGCGGCGTGACCGCCTGTGCCACCTGTGACGGCGCGATGCCGCGCTTCCGCGACAAGGAACTGATTGTGGTCGGCGGTGGCGACACGGCGATGGAAGAGGCGATGTTCCTCACCCGCTTTGCCAGCAAGGTGTACCTCGTTCACCGTCGCGATGAGTTGCGCGCCAGCAAGGTGATGCAGGATCGCGTGCTCAATCACGAGAAGATCGAGGTGGTCTGGAACACGGTGGCCACCGAGGTGAAGGGCAACGACCAGGACGGCGTCACCCACGTGGCGCTGAAGAACCTGAAGACCGGCGAAGAGACCGACAAGCCGATCGCGGGCTTCTTCCTCGCCATCGGCCACAAGCCGAACACCGACCTGTTCAAGGGCGTGATCGATCTCGACGAAGTCGGCTACATCAAGCTGGCAGACCCGCCGACCACCTACACGAACGTTCCCGGCGTCTTCGTCTGCGGCGATGCCGCCGACGCCGTCTACCGCCAGGCCATTACCGCCGCCGGCACCGGCTGCGCCGCGGCCATCGACGCCGAGCGCTGGTTGGAAGCCCAGGGCGAGTAGCCTTATCGGCATGAACACAACCAACGATGTCCGCGATGTTGTGATCATCGGCTCCGGTCCCGCTGGGTTGACCGCCGCCTTGTACGCCAGCCGCGCAATGTTGAAGCCGCTGGTGATCACCGGATTCCGTGCCGGCGGAAGCAAGTTCGGCCAGTTGATGACGACCAACGAGGTCGAGAACTTCCCGGGGTACCCCGATGGCGTCGATGGTCCTTCGATGATGCGGGATCTCCATCAACAGGCGACGCGGTTCGGCACGGAGTATCTCGATTTCAATGACGTGCTGGAGGCGGATTTGTCGCAGCGCCCCTTCACGCTTCGTACCGGCTTTGCTGACACGGCGACGGGTGAGATCCAGTCGGAGGGACCGACAGTCCGCACGAAGTCGCTGATCGTTGCCACCGGTGCGACCGCGAAGTACCTCGGGATTCCCGGAGAAGATACCTTCCATGGTGCGGGTCCAGCCGGAGGCGTGACCGCGTGCGCAACTTGTGACGGGGCGTTTCCTCGCTTCCGCGATCGGGAAGTCATCGTTGTCGGGGGCGGCGATACCGCTATGGAAGAGGCGATGTTCCTGACCCGCTACGTCAAGAAGGTGTGGCTCGTACACCGTCGTAGTGAACTGCGCGCCAGCAAGGTGATGCAGCGACGGGTGCTCAATCACGAGAAGATCGAGGTGGTCTGGAACACGGTGGCCACCGAGGTGAAGGGCAACGACCAGGATGGCGTCACCCACGTGGCGCTGAAGAACCTGAAGACCGGCGAAGAGACCGACAAGCCGATCGCGGGCTTCTTCCTCGCCATCGGCCACAAGCCGAACACCGACCTGTTCAAGGGCGTGATCGATCTCGACGAAGTCGGCTACATCAAGCTGGCAGACCCGCCGACCACCTACACGAACGTTCCCGGCGTCTTCGTCTGCGGCGATGCCGCCGACGCCGTCTACCGCCAGGCCATCACC
Organism: Epimenia babai; assembly: GCA_011762755.2. Classification (NCBI taxonomy): domain Eukaryota; kingdom Metazoa; phylum Mollusca; class Solenogastres; order Cavibelonia; family Epimeniidae; genus Epimenia; species Epimenia babai. The sequence goes on along the minus strand of WURV02195068.1, from coordinate 13,710 downwards.
GCCGCCGGCACCGGCTGTGCCGCGGCCATCGACGCCGAACGCTGGCTGGAAGCCCAGGGCGAGTAGCCTTATCGGCGGCCCCGTACGGGGGCTCACGTGCCACATTCCGAAAATCATCTGCCTGCGCACCAGGTGCACGGCGCCGATCCGGTACAGTGGAGTCACGGCACCCGGATTCTGCTCATGATGCTCTGACATCCTGGCCGCACACTGTGGCCAGCTTGTTCGACATTGACGGCCCCCGCCCCGGTTCGCGATGGATCGTTCCCGACTCCCCGTACAGGTCACGCTGACCGCGCTGCTCGTTCTGCTCGTGCTCGTGGCAGTGCCCGCCACCGCCTACGCGCAGGCGCATTCGTTCACAGCCGTCAACGAGACCTACTCCCAGGACTTCGACACACTGCCGAATACGCTCGGCGCCGCAGTGGACTTCGTCAACGGCGACCTCGGCTCCCCCACGCTTGCCAACTGGTACGCGCAGTCATCCAACGCGGTGGCCAACGGACCGGACCCGTCGCAACTGCGCACCAATTCCAATCAGGGCGCGGGGTCCATCTACAGCAAGGGCAACGACCCGGACCCCGAGCGTTCCATCGGCTCCATCGGTTCGACCAATGCCGCCTCCGAGGACCATGCGTTCGGCGTGCGCTTCGTCAACAACACCGGCGACACGATCACCACGCTGGAGATCGCGTTGCTGCAGGAGATCTGGCGCCGTGGGGCCGACCGGGACAACTTCACCCGCTGCTACTACCGCATCGGTGGCACCGACTTTGACCTCTCGCTGTCCAACCCCGAGGGGCGCGGCTGGCTGGAGATTCCGGAGTTGGAGATGACCAGCGTGCAGTCGGCCAACGACGAGAACGTCGATGGCAACGATGCCGCCAACCGGACGTCCCACAGCCACAACCTGCAGGGTATCGCAATCGCCGACGGCACCACGTTCTGGTTGGCGTGGCGCGATGACGACGAGTTCGGCATTGACCACCTGATCGCCATCGACGACCTGTCGGTCACCGTACGCTCGGCCGCCCCGACCATCACGGTCACCTCGGGCGGCACCCAGATTGCTTCCGGCAGCCGCGTCAACGCGTTGGTCGGCGACTCGCTGACGACGCTCGGCATCCAGATCAACGTTTCCGACCCGCAGATCGGCGACATGGTTTCGTTGACCGCTGACTTCGGCGCCAACCCGGCCGGGTTCGTGGTCGGGGAATGGCAGGGTGGCCCCGCCACCACCCTGACGCTGAACCCGACCACAGGCACGTTCAGCGCCGAGGGCGACATTGTCGTCACCCTGACCGCCCAGGATGACGACGTGCCGAATTCGGCGGTGGTGACGTTCACCATCCGGGTGACCACGCCGCTCAACGTCGGCGACATCGTCATCATCGGGTACCGCACCGACCCCACGGTCGGCTTCGCCTTCGTCGCCCGGGTGGACCTGCCGGCCGGCCTCGAGTTGCAGTTCACTGACGATGGCGCCAACGATACTGCTGGCACGTTCGACGGCAACGAGAGCATCCTGACCTGGATTGCCCCATCGGGCGGCATCGAGCAGGGCGTGGTGGTGGTGGTCACCGATGACGGGGTACTGGCCACACCCGACGACGGCAGCGCCAGTGGCAGCATCCAGGGCACTCTCACCGATGGCGCGTCCGGCGGCGATCAACTGTTCTGCTTCCAGGGGTTGCTCACGGGGTCGCCAAACCTGATCTTCGGCATCAACTTCGGCAACGCCGGCTGGATCTCATCTGGCGTGGCCGGCACCAACGAGTCGTACCTGCCGACCGTGCTCGACACCTCGCTCGGCAACATCGATGCCGGGGCCGTGAGCATGGCTGACAACGCGCAGTACACGGCGGCGCGCGACTCGCAGCAGGACCTCAGCGGGTACGATTCCCTGATGGTGGATCTCGCCAACTGGACGTTCGATTCGTCCGGCACTACCGACCTCAACAGTACCGATTTCACGCGCGACCTGACGATCAGCACCGGCGGTGGTGGCTGCACGATCGGTTCCCGTGGCCTGTCCGGCTGGTGGCTGGCAGCACTTCTGCTGGTGTTGCTGCCGCTCCGCCGGAGCCGCACTACCGCGGTGTGATGCCGTGGCGGCGGAGCAACTCGCGAAAGTCCGGATGGGCGCGGATATCGTCGAAGTCGGGGTCAATCGAGACATGGTGCCAGTTGGTCATCCCGGCCCGGCCCGCCTCCTCCAGGGCGCGCACGGCACGGTCAATCGCTGCGCCAGGGTTGTGGTCCGTGCCGGGCGGGCGCTCGCCGCGGGACAGGGAACCGGCGAGCAACGAGTAGGCGCAGGCCAGGTTGTAGTGCAGTTCCCACGTGCCGGGTGCCAGGTCGATGGCCTTGCCCAGGTCGGCAATCGCACCGCCGAAGTCTCCGACCTTCGGACGCAGCCCGCCGCGGTTGCCGAGCGCTTCGATCAGGTTCGGCTCAAGCGAGATCGCCCGGTCGTAGTCGGCGAGGGCGCCAGCGTTATCGCCGAGTCGCTTACGTACCGTGCCGCGGCTGTTCCAGACCTCGGCCATGTCCGGCGCGAGCCGCACCGCCTCGTTCAGGTCTTGCTGCGCGCCCGTGAGGTCACCGGTGTTGGTGCGCAGCACGCCGCGGTTGTTCCACGCGATCGCGTAGCGCGGCGCCTTCTCGATCGCGCGGGTGTAGTCGGCGATCGCGCCCGCGTTGTCTTCCAGTTGCTCGCGTACGGAGCCGCGGTTGCACAGCAGGGAGGGCGTTGCTGCCAGCGGGTCCAGGTCTACCGCATGGTTGAAGTGCATCAACGCCGCGCGCGCGTCGTTCCGCCCGAGGTGGAACAGGAGACCCAGGTAGAAGCGGCTGGTGCCGGTTTCGTCGGTCTGCCCGGCGGCTTCGGCCGCATCAATCGCGTAGCGGAATGCGTCGATGTAGCGGTCAATTTCGGCCGCCGGCAGCGAGGCAATCCAGCGGTCGGACGTGGCGCCGGAGTCGCGCTGGGCCTGCACGAACCGATCCGTGAACTCGTGAACGGTAGCGTCTCGCTTCTCCACCGCGCGGACGCCAAGCAACTCGCGCAGTTCGTCCATGTGCCCTTCTGCGAGTGCCGCGCGTAGCGCCGCCTCACGGTCGCGGTTCGAAGCCTCCTGCAACAATCGCTGCTCGCGCTGCTCCGATTCGGCGTCGGCTCGCACCCGTTGCAAGTCGGCCTGGTGCATCACCATCAGCACCGCGATCACCCCGCCGATCATCGCGAGGAACGTAGCGGCGGCGCCGATCACCGACGTGCGGTGCCGCGATGCCCAACGGGTCAGCCGTTGCCACGCCGAGTAGTCAGCGGCGCCGATGGCATCGCCATCGAGGAAGTTCTGGATGTCCGCGCGGAACTCGGCCACCGTCGCGTAGCGGTCACGACGACGACGCGACAGCGCCTTGTGCGCGATCGCTTCGATCTCCGGTGGCGCCCAGCCTTCAGGTGCGAGATGCGAAGCCGGCTGGATCTCGGTGTTGTGGCCCAGCGGGTCATCATCCGACACGGCAGTCGGCGGCTGCACGGTCATCATCGTGTAGAGAATTGCGCCGAGTGCGTAGATGTCGACGCCTTCATCCAGGTCGTCGACCATCCCCAGCGCCTGCTCGGGCGCCATGAACCCCGGCGTGCCCATGATCTCGCCCTGCAACGTGAGCGCCTCGCCACTTTCCGATCGGCGGTCCGTCATCACGGTGGGGCCCGCGCCGCGCTTGATCGGCAGGCTCGCGCGGCCGCGCCGGTCGGAAGCGGAATCACGCACGCCAGACTGGCGCCGCGACGACTTCGGCCGCACCGGACGAGCGAGGCCCCAGTCCACCACGAGAACCTCGCCGAACTCGCCGACCATCACGTTGCCGGGCTTGAGGTCGCGATGGATCACCCGCCGACTGTGGGCATATGCCACGGCATCGCAGACCTTCAGCAGGATCTCGAGCAGGCGTCGCAAGCCACTGACCGCCAGCATGGTGTTGATGCCCCTACGGCCGGCATGACGCGCCGCGCGTTCGTGAGCATCGCGGATCACGCGCACGAGGCTGTTGCCGTAGACGCGCTTCATGGCGAGGTAGAGGTGCCCGTCGCCGTCCTCGCCGAGTTCGTACACCGGCACGATGTTGGGATGCTGCAACTGTCCCGTGATCTGCGCTTCTTCGATGAACTTCTCGCGCGCCTCGGCGAAATTCTCGCGCTCCTCGTTGAGCACCTTCAATGCCAACTCGCGACGCAAATGCGGATCCGTCGCCGAGAGCACCCGTGCCGTCCCCCCGATGCCCAACTCGTCGCCCAACTGGTAGCGCGGCGGCGCCGCGTTGGCCGCCAACTGGTCGATCATCGTCTGCCCGACGTGCGGCACCGCTTCCGCAACGGTGGACGCAACCGCGCGGCCAGTGGCCTGCTGGGTGGTCGGCTCATCGTCCGGGAAGTGTACGGGCCCGGCCGGCACCTTCGGCGTAGAAGGCCACGGGTCAGTCTCGGGTCGGGCCCGCCGCGAGCGGGGCTTGCGCGGTTGCGGAACCATCCGGTCCGGACTGTGGGACTCGGGGGTGTCGGGGTAGTCGGGATTCATGCAGGCAGGGCGGCGAGCAGGCAACGACGGGAAGGCCCGGTGAGACGGACGAGTCGGCCGACCCACGAGCGTACCCTGGCCACCGGCGAGACGGCCACGCATCTCCGGCAGCGTTGGTCACGCTGGCATTGTGCGCAGGAACGCGGTCCGGGAGAATCAGCGCAGGGCGCGACGGATGGCGCGTTTGAGCCGCACGGGGAAGGCCTCGCCCGTTGTATCGATGATGTGGTCCGGGTGGTAGTGCACGAACGTCCAGCCCGGAAGGCGCCGCTCCGGAGGCATCTGGGTCAGTGCGACCACAGGCTTGGCTTGCTGGTATTTGGCGATGGTGGCCTGCGTGATCACGGCCGGGTCTGCCATCTCGGGCACGTGGTCGGGGCCGGAGAAGTCCGCGACCATGATGTCGCAGGCTTTCAGCTGACTCAGCACCAGGTCCCAGCGATCGTCGGTGCCGCCGGTGCGATAGAGGTCAATGCCGGCTTCGTTGCAGATGTTCTGCATCACAATGCGCAGCAGGTGGGCGACGCTGGAGTCTTCCGGAATCGCGAGGAACAGCAGCAACCGTTCCCGTTCGCCGCCGCGTTCCTTGTAGATGCGCTGCTGGCCATCCTCCATCACCTGCAGGATCTTGCTCTCCTCGGCGTCTGACCGTCTGGCGGTGGGCGCTTCGGTGACGTTGTCCATCACCTCCAGGTAGTCCAGCACGTCGTCGCTGCCGCCAGGCGTGGTGAACTCGCCGGAGTCGACCACTTCCAGATCATGCACGTCGTCACTGCCGGCCGGTGTGAAATCTTCTTCTTCGACCACGTCCAACTGGTCTACGCTGCCGCTACCAGAGGCCGACGGGGGGGGTGGTGGCGGCTGCTGGAACGGCGCCGTCGGAATGCCGGTGCTGCTTCCGGCCGGCATGTAGTCCGGGTGGTCCGCTGACGGAGGTACCGGCGGTGGTGGCGGAGCTGGAGCCGCGCCCGGTGGCGTCGGCGCCAGTCGGGCATCCGGCGGCGGCGGTGCGTTCTGGAGCAGTTCCTGCGGCAGGTCCACATCCAGCTTCAACGACGGCAACTGCATCGACGATTCGGAGAACAGCCCGGCGTTCTTGATCTCCTCTTCCATCCGCTCGAGCATTTCCTCGCGCGTCTGGAGGGCGGCTTCGTCTTCGTTGCTCTCGCGTTTGAACGTCAGCAGCTTGCGGGCGCGCGCGATTTGATCGGAACTCGGCGGCACCCGATCGAAGCCGAAGCGTTCCAACTCCCGGGTGATCAGCTTCGTGATTGCGCGTTCGGGCAGGTTGAGCAGCCGGCCGCGGTGGAGAATCTCGGTCTCTTCAATCTCGGTAAGGTCGCCACTGATCTGAATAAACAGCCGGATCAGGTCCCGCATCTGTCCGATGGCCTCGGACTGGACTTCCAGGTCGTACCGGCGGCGACGCTTGGCATCGGCCAGCGTGCGACGTGCGGAGCGCACTTCCCCTTTCAGGTACTCGACGAAGTCCTTGTACTTCGTGCTGCGGACGTGCTGCAGCAGATGCATCTTCGCCTTGTACTGCGTCTCGATCAGCTCTTCTGTCAGGTCGTCGGAATCCAGCCCCAGCAACTGATAGTAGTCGGGGTTCAGGATCGCATCGTCGACCTTCAACAACTTGTGAAACAGATTCTCGGGCATGGGCGCGCGAGACGCAGGCGACAGCGAATCAGAGTCTGGAGACCGTCCGGAAGCGATACCTTACCAGGCAGCCGACGCCCCTGCCGCAGGCTTTTGCCGGATTCGACGACGCGGCACGGGGACTCGGAAACAGCCCGGCCGGGGCCCGGAATGCCCCCGGAAACCAGCAACGCCCGGCTCGCAGAACGAACAGGGCGCGGCCGGATGAATCGTGGATCGAATCCGGGTGGGATCAGAACCAGAACACGAAGCCGGCGGATCCCAGCAGGTTGCCGCGGCCGATGATGATGCTGAAGCCTTCGTTGCTCACAATCGAACCGCCGAAGACCGGCGCGTCACCGGTGATGATGTGAACCGAAACGCCAACGCTGAGGAACAGCGAGAAGTCGGCGCTGATGAAGTACTCGACGATCAGCGGGAACTCGAACATCAGCTCCGATGCGTCGGTGGTACCGCCACCAGCGTCCGAGACGAAGCCGAAGTTGGCGCGCTGGCCGAAGTGGACCCACACCGGCGACTTCTCGACGAGCGTGATCAGCGAGCCGATGCCGAGCAGGAAGGAGACTTCGGTGTTACCGGCGTTGTCGCGGATACCGAATCCGAGGGACCCCTCGAAGTTGAAGCCCTCTTCCACCCAGTAGCGGAAGGTGGCGGCACCGGCGAACGGGCCGACCGAGTTGGCTCCGCTCAGGTCCCAGGTGCGCAGACCGAGGGCGAAGCGGCCGATGGGAGCCTGAACCGGACCCAGACGGGTCTCGGCAGCGGAGCCGCGCGATTCACTGGTGAACGGTGACGAGTCGTCGTCACTGGTGGTGGAAGCCGGGTCGTCCGAGCCAGAACTTCCCGAATCAGTGGAACTGGAACCGGAGTCTGTCGACGAGCCGCCGTTGCCGCTGTCTTCGGTGCTCCAGGGGTTGTCGTCATCCTGCGCGGACACGGTGGCACTGCTGGTAGCCAACAGCAGACCGATGATCATCAACAGCGCGAGGGGGAAACTCGTGATCTTCATGGCCTCTGGCTTTCTGTGATGGCCCGGTGGGCCAGTCGGGACGTACCGGTTCCCGGGCTCGGGAATCAGGAAGTTGCGTGTGGGCGGATGGTAGCAATGGCGGCGCGGGTTCGCACCCGCACTCGTGATCGACCCGGAAAAACGTTCCAGGGACGGCCGTATGCGCCAAGGGGACCATTTCAGTCCTGAATCGAGGCCATCCTCGATCGGCTGAAACCGGCCCGGCAAAGGGGTTTGCGGCCGATTCCGGAATCCTCGATACGGCGTTGCACGGGTGCATGCGGAATGCGACCCTATCGCCCGCTCCCTGCCGGGCCTCCCGCGTCACGTGCTTCTACAGGCTCTGCAAGCGATTCACCGCGTTGGAACACCGCCGCTGTCATGCTTGATCCGTTCCTCATGATGATGATGCCCCCCGCGGCATCCGACTTCGCCGCCGAAGTCGACTGGATGTTCTGGTTCATCTTCTGGATCTCCACGTTCTTCTTCGTCGTCATCGTCTTCCTGATGGCGGTTTTCGCCATCAAGTACCGCCGGAAGCACGACAGCGATGCGTTCCCGCAGGACGTGGTGACGCACGACACGAAGCTGGAACTCACGTGGTCGATCATGCCCACATTCCTGCTGATCTTCAGGTTCTGGTGGGGCTTCGAGACCTTCCTCGACATGTACACGCCGCCACAGAACGGCGAACAGATCAGCGTCCGAGCGTTCGGGTACGGCTGGGAATTCACGTATCCCAACGGCGGCCGCACGCGCAACGTGTTGCTGGTGCCGGAAGATCGCCCGACGGTTCTGACGATGACCTCGTCCGATTTCCTCCACGCGTTCTTCGTGCCGGACTTCCGCGTCAAGCAGGACGTAGTGCCGGGTCGCTGGACGAAGTTGTGGTTCAAGCCCAACGGCGTCTCCGAAGGGGAGGGGCACCGCTACTACTGCGCCGAGTATTGCGGCCACGGCCACTCGACGATGAAGGGCTGGGTGCATGTCTACAACCGGGCCGACTACCTGAAGGAACTCGAAAAGCTCGTCAGCACGGCCAACCGTGTCCTGGTGGGTGGCGCTTCGGGTGCCGGCACCCTGCACCAGGCCCAGGCCGGCGACACGACCTCGCTCGGTTCGCTCGGCGGTCGGCACGCTGGCGGTATGACCGCGGCTGACGTGGAGACAGACGCTGGTTGCATTGTCACCGGTGGTGCCGGCGGCGACGTTGCGCTGTGGATGATGACCACCGACGACCAGGGCAACATGAAGGAGTTCGGCAGCCAGACCGGCGAGAACGGTACGCAGGCGATCACGGCAGTTTCCGTGGACAGTGCCGGTCGTTTTGCCTTCGTTGGTGATGCGTCGGGCGCGATCACGGCGTGGGGCCTTGTGACCGGGACCACCCCGGCCATGCAGAAAGCCCCCTCCGTGGCTGGCAACGCCGGGGGCGCGGTGCGTTCGCTGGAACTGATCAACGACCACCTGGTAAGCGTCGGCGCCGACGGCGCGATTGTGATCTGGAGTCTGGCGTCGCAGCAGACGCAGAACATCGAGACGCCGGGCCTCACCGAGGTCGCCCGGGTCTCGAACCCCGGTGGTGTCGGGGCCGCAGCGATCAACGGCAACCTCGTGGCGGTTGCTCGTGGCAACGGATTCGCAGTCTATCGCGTCGACCTGGCGGGCGAAGTCCCGACGATCACCGCGCTCGAGCTGCACGTCCATGAAGGTGCACACACGGCCCCGGTAAGCGCGATCGACATTTACGAGATGGGCGAGGGCCTGCTGCAAGTCGCAACGGGTGCATCTGACACCGAGCTGAAAATCTGGCGGCTCACGCCGCTTGATACCGGCGGGTGGCACGCACACAACGCGGCCACCGAGCCGTTCGGTGGTCCGGTCGCGCAGATTCGCATGAGCACCGATGGTGGCTTCGTCTTCGCCGCGGAAGCGAACTCCAACAACGTCCTGCTGTTCGGTGTTGATCCGGTGGCGGGCACTACGATGGCATCGGGCGCTATCACCGGAGAAGAACCGGTCACCTGCCTGGCGCTGGGACGCAGCGCGACGGCGATCGAGAACGGCCAGAAGATCTACGAAGGTCTTTGCAAGAGCTGCCACTCGATAGACGGCAGCGACAGCACCTGCCCGACGTTCCTGGGTCTCTGGGGCGCCGAACGCAAGGTTCGTCCGCGCGATGGTGGCGATATCCAGACCGTCACGGTTGACGAGAACTACGTTACCGAATCGATCCGCGACCCTGACGCCCTGCAGAGTGGCGGTCCCATGGGTGAAGTCGGCCGGTACTCGGGGATGACTGCATTCGGCCCCTCACAGGTCAGCGCACGCGACCTCTCGGACCTCATCGCCTTCCTCAAGAGCATCAAGGCGCCGGCTTCCGGCAACTGATTCCGACCGGTCGGATCCGCACACGAGAAACGTCCGATTCGCGCACAGCGCGAGTCGGACGTTCTCGTTTCGGGGCGCGCCCGGAACGGGGTATGCGTCACGATGGTGGACAGGTGAACGCAGGCGGCTCCGAGCGGAGCAACACGTTCAGGAACGCTGTGCGGATCTACTTGCCGGCACCACCGGCCGGTTCGTCGTTGTCACTGTCAGCGCCCTCAGCGCCCTCGCTGTCTTCGTCCGGCTCGTCCGGGGGTTCGATGACGGCGAATGTCACGCCAGGGAGCGAGTCCCAGGTGTAGGTGCCAAGACCCTTCCGTAGCGAGTCTGCGACAGCGGCTGCGGCGTCGGCTGACAGGAACAACTCGGGCAGGCCATCCTCGGCGACACCGAAACCGGCCGGTCGTTCGTCGTCGCTGCTCGCAGCAGCATCGTCTGTGGCGGCTGGCTTCGTGGGCGCGATGGCAACCGCCATGCCGCGACCGATCACGATGAAGTCGCGCCCGTAGCCGAGTCGGCGTTGCATCAACCGCGCGATCTGCTCGGCGACGAGTTCGCTGACGCTGATCGTGACCTGAGCCTCGTTGCCTTCGCCTTCGCCGGGCTCCACGCCGAGGTAGTCCGCCATCAGCGCTCCCTGCGACGAGCCGTCACGTTCGGCGCTGGCGGTCGCGGCGTCCTTGAACGCCGGCTCCGACAACCACGACTCGCGGTCCAGCGAGACCACCAGGTGCGGGTCGCGTTCGCGCGCCAGGCCGAGCACGCCTTCGGTGCTCCAGTCCTGCACGGCGTCGAGTTCATCGAGCGTCAGGCCGACGATCTGCAGAAAGCCGAACCGGCCGAACGGCCCATCCACGGCTTCGCGCAGGTCATTGTCCGGCACGAGGCAGATCGCGCGAATCGGCGTGTCGCCATCGCCGCAGATCGGGCCGTGCAGGTTCATGTAGTCGTGCAGGCCGAGCGGATATCCGGACTTGAAGACGTAGCGCGCGAGGTTCTGCAGGAAGCTCAGCGCCCACATCGGCGGCTGTTCCGGATCGCCCGGCTGGCTTGCATCCCCCGTGGCAGCCGCTTCCGGCGCGACGCGCATCGTCAGCTCGTGGCCGAAACCGCTGACCTCTTCGTTCGGGGTTTCTTTCTCGAACAGTTCGGTGAAGCCGTACGAAACCAGATGCCAGTGCACGCACTTCGCGTCGCCCTCGCCGGTCTCCACGCGCCACGCGCCGATGCCGTCGAGCGGATCGGGGCCGCCGTCCCGCCAACTGACGCGGGTGCCGAAGTGGGCGTCGGCCGGGCGGTCGTAGAACTTCGCGAGTGCGCCATCAATCGCGCCCCACCCGGGCGGCAGAATGCGGCTGCGGGCATCGGCATCACCGATCGGGGCCGGGGATTCCGGCGTGTCGGGGGTGTCGGGCGTCTCTGGGTCGCTCATGAAACTCCGGTGGCTCAGCGTGGTGCCCCTAGGTACCAACACCGCCGGATCATGGCGAGGATCAGTGGATGCCGCTGTAGAGGTTGAACTCCAGCGGCGTCATCGGCGGCGCGGGCGTCAGGCTGACGCTCGGTGTACGTGCCGGATCCTGGGTGTCGTAGGGCGTGCTGCGCGTGAGTTCCAGCGTCCACGCGCCGTCGCCGTGCGGAACCAGCGACAGACACAGCGGGCCCTCGCCGGGGGGCGCCGAATCGAAGGTGCCGAGCGGAGCGGCCGGCTCCACGCCATCGAGGAAGCGGAACCAGATCACCAGCGGCGTGCCCGGCTCGGTGGGCAGCAGCACGCTGGACGCGTGCCGTACCGATGTGCCGCGTTCGAGCAGTGGAATAAAGCGGTCGGTGCGGATGCCGAGATCGAACTGCAACTGGTCCAGGCTGTCGACCACGTCGATCTTCAGACCCGCCTGCACCGCCCGTTCGGCTTCGCACGCGCCGAGCGCAATCGCGGTCGCGGCGTCGGCTTCGTGAGTGTCGGCGTCGGGCCACATCTTCGGCGCTTCGTGGCCGGCGCCGGCGTCGTCGCGCAGGGTGAGCGCATGCGTGACCATCCGGCGAATCACGGCCGGCACCAGCGCGCCGCCACCGAGCAGCAGCCACGGATCGGCCGGCGGCGCATCTTCCGCGACTTCGTCGGCGTGAACGCCGGCACCGCCACGCGAGCCGAGCGGCAACGGACGACCACCGGACGCACCGCCGGGAGGCGCACCGCCGCCCCAGCCCTTCGCGAAGCTGGAGCGCGTTCCGGTGATGCCCTTCGGCGCGGACGGTTTGTGATGCACCGGCTCGTCGGCGGTTGTACTCGTCGAGTGGCGCACGGGCATTTCCCGGAGCCGGCGGACGGCACGGGCGAGGGCTTCCACCGCCGGGCGCACCTGCGCGGCCAGTTCCTCGTCCGAGATCGTCAGCGAGGCCCAGTCGTCCTCGTCGAACGCAATCTCCGGCCAGCTCTGCGTCAGCACGTCGCCGAGCAGCGGCGTGAGCGACGGACCGGAGCCGGGCGTGGTCGGCGTCCACGTGCCGAGCCCTTCGCCGAGCGCTTCCAGCACCCGACTGGCAAGCAGCGTGAGCATCGTGAAATGCCGGCGCGGCGTTTCGTCGAGCGACTCGCGGAAGCGCGTGGGCACCAGTTGTTCGACGGCGGCGGGCAGCGCTTCGATGCGGCCGCGCAGCAGGTCGGCGATGCGACCGGTCTGGATCGAGTTCGTCAGGTCTCGCGCGGCGGCGCGAGCCTGCGCGTGGCCCTCGGCCTTCGTGTCCATCAGCTTGCTCGCCACCAGGGCGGCCAGCTTCAACTTCAACAGGCGGAACACCGACAGCAGGATGTGCTCGCCGGTGAGCGATTGGCTGTGGCAGACCGCGTCGTGCACGACGCGCATCGTGACCGGGCGGAACTCCTTCTTCTTGCCGTTCCCGTTCCCATTCCCATTGCCCGCCGCGTCGTCGTCCGACTCGCCCATGTCGAGTTCGAGCCGCACGCGGGCGAGACGGGTGCCGGTGGCGCCGGCATCCACAACCAGGAAGTTGGCGACGGTGCCGAAGCGGCGGATGAAGGTCTCCACCTTGCCGCCACGCTCATGCAGGTAGCCGAGGCAGGCATGCAGCACGCGCGCGGTGATCTCGTCCCACTCACGGGTCGCGCCGGGCACCACGCCGCCGTCACGGAACCACTGCCGCAGGGCGCGGCGCACCGGGGCCGGCATCAGCGGCGGATACGTCAGCACGATCTCGTTGATGATCCCCAGCGGGCTCGGCAGCGTGAATGTTTTCTCGCCGTCTTCGTCCCAGACCTTGCGCGGCTGTCGGGCCAGCGAGTTGACCGTGGTCTCAATCAGCATCCGCGCGAGCTGCGCCAGGTCGTAGCTCTGCGTGCGGAAGGTGTTGGCGCTGAAGCGGTCCTCGACGACCGTCGGCTGGTCTTCTAGATACGCCAGCGTAAGGCCTCCGTACGGCGGCAGCGTGCCGAGCGTGCGCTTGAGGTTGCGCACCAGGTTCGGCAGATGGCTGGGGCCGTCCGACAGGGCCGAAATCTCGGCGGCCTCGTCCACGCTGACCACCGGCGCGAACTTGTCCTGCACGTTGTCCAGGTACAGCGACGCGCGCGTGCCCATCCGGCTGGACGCCTTGCGTCGACGTGCGTCGTCTTCCGTTGCGTCTTCCAGGTCGCGCGTCGGCCGGCTGAACGGATCGGCCCCGCGACCGCCGCCCACCAGCACGGGAACGGGCTTGGGGTTGAACGCTTCCCGCGCGATGTACGCGCCGCGCAGGTTCGCGTCTCCCCAGTCCAGCGCCAGCAACCCCTCGAACACCGGCAGGTGCTGCAGCGATGCCTGGAACGTCAACTCGCGGGTGATCGTCTCGTCACTCGTGCCGTCGTTGACCAGCAGGTGCAGATGCACCCGGCCGGCCTGCGCATCCGGGTGCGTTGCATCCCAGTAGAGGTTGAGCAGCCATGCGTTGTCCCCGCCGGGCTCGATGACGTGTTCGTTCTGCCATTGCAGCTGCCACAGCTGGCGGCCGAGATCCTTCGGCGCCGCTGTCCGACCGGCGGAGAAGCGCGCGGCGGTGCTCATCGCC
>WURV02195057.1:0-12082 GCA_011762755.2 Epimenia babai | reverse complement strand
TAAACGGCCACCTGTCTTAACGGCCACTTTTTCGTGATTCCCGTGAGTGGCCGCTTAATAGAGGTTTGACTGTACGTATTATCACCAGACTTGCACATAGGTATATCTTGTTATTGGGCTTGGGTGTTTGTATGTCTTGGTATCAGGCTTGCACGTAAAATTAGTAAGCCATTATATTGAACATTGACTGACTAAATAAATGATGTAACATTTCTATTAGTAGCTTATTTCGAAGCATTACCCTAAAATGTTTTATTCCCCAGGCGAGGTAGGGGATTGGCGGAATTGGTTCACGGTGAGTCAAAGCGAAGAATTCGATGAAATATTTTCAAGAGAAATGCTTGGCTCAAAGATAGTGTTTCCGACGTATGGCAATAACTTCGTTGAAAGGCAAGTGCCGTAACGAACACCGACGGAACATGAGTTTCGTTTTATCGTTTCTGTAAGACTGGCTGGCAACTGCTCGACAACAACGTCAGGTCAAACTTTCACCTTCTTATTGTACTGAAGTGTGTCAGAAGAATCAATACTTAAATTAGTCAATAAGCGCTTCGGTTCGTATTTCCTGGAAAAAATATACATTAAATTTGCCTCTGTTTGGGAAAGGGTGCGAACACATGGTCTCTATGTGACCGACAAATGTTCAACCCCCAGCCGAAGCCCATTTGTACGGGAATAAGCCCATTTTGTATCGGTATTATCACTCATTGGCCCAAATCGCAAAAAAAACTGTGGGTATAACCTGTCAAATTAATTTTAACATTTTCATCTTTAAATAGCAATTACGTCCCTTGTATAAAGTCGACGAGAAATAGTCGCGATTATGGCCCTTCCCTCATGTCCGAAACAGAGTTGGAAACGTGTACATGACTCGGAAAACTTAAGTCTTAATAACTCATCAAGAGAAGCAATGCACCAGAAGTACGAACTAAAAAATTTGGTTTTGTCTAGGATAATTGTGTCTTAGTCATAAAAAGGTAGAATTGACGATGTCCAATCGATTCACGAGTTTGTGTGTTCGTATTTGTTAGCCTTCTTCTCTCCAGACCTTAGCTTCTGCGGTTACAAAAATTATGTACATTGTACGTCAATGAACATAATTATTACACGTCTGGGAGCTTGTAAGTTGCACTAGTTATATCGGCGTGTGTGCTAATCATAGACTACGTAGTTTTATGGATTCTTCGAGCGTAGGGTCATTATGGCCTTCTTTTTGTCGACATTATTGATTTTAAACACTGTATAGAATAATCACTGTCTAGCTTTGCAGAATAACATACATTGCTATGGTGTTCAAACTTGATTGGCTTATCGGAATTCTGATGAATTGTCGATCTTGCTTGTCGGGCAAGGCATCAAGTAAATAATACAGGACGCGATATAGAATCACAGGGGTACGAGGGTAGGCTGAAAAGAAAGTTCATAGGCTTATCAAGAACGACCCAAGCGAGACAGATGAAACTTCTCAAATAGTAAGGCGAGTCATTGTGGTGACTAAGCGCGCAGTTGTTTTCAGTGTACTTACATTTATTAATCATTTGTGAAGTCTTACCTCGTACCTACTGCCGCTTCAGACCAAAATGGACAGAATTTGGCACCGTTGTGTTATCAAATATCTGGCTATCTAAGGCTTAGCCCCAAAGGACATTCATGCTGATATGATGGATACATTAGGTGATAATGCCCCAGCATTATCCACATTTGGCTGGCAAACGTATTAAACCAGTGATGATGCCATAAATGCCGTTGAGCAGTTTTTCAGTGATCAAGACGTGGACTTATATACCACGGGTATCCAAGCGCTGCAAAATCGGTCGACTTAGCGTTTTGAACGTAAGTGGGTTATCACAAAAAGTAACCACCAATTCGGAAATGGAATCATGGCCGGCGTATGAACTTTTCAGCCTCTCGAAAATTGCAGACACGAAAACGAGGCATATAATTTTTTTGGATATAAATCATTGTGCGTCTGACGTCAAACAGAAAAAAAAACTTTGGAGGGAATGATGGCCTATAGAACAGGTGTTAGACATAACGATTTAGGCCCGTCAGCACTCGACCAACATTTTGTCAACATATTCAGACCGTCACTGATATAACAATTTTGCCAAGTAGACAAAAGCAATCTTGCTTAATCTCATCTAAAGCGAGAAATTTATTTCATAGGGAAGTTTAAAAATCAAACTATTCAATCTATATACCTGATATAATGACCTTTACTAATCATAACTAACACTAACATAGCTGAGTAACACTAACACAACTAATTCGCATTAAAGAGGTTAGAGGCACTTTCACACTTTAATAACTCTAACACAGCTGAGTAACACTAACACATACAACTAAAACTAACACAACGTAGCAGTAACAGGACTTAGTGACAGTTTTATAGTTAAGTAATACTAACGCAGCTAAGTGACCCTAACACATCTAAGTAACACTAATATAGCTAAGTAAAACTAATAACACGTACACAGCTGAGTAATACTAACAAAGCCAAATAAAACTAATAATCTTAACATAATTAATTAACAGTAACACAGTTGAGTAACTCTACCGTTCTAAGTAAAACTAATAACGCTAAACAGCCGCGTAACGCTAACAGAGCTAAATTCCTTAAATCTCACACAAGACAGTGGGTATAACAAGAGTTAGTACTATACATCTCGTCCAAAAGGTCCATCCTTCACAATTCCAGGCATGTCAAAAACCTCGTTTTTATCGCTCTATCTTCAACTCTCGCGAGACGTCACGAATTCTTGCGTGTATATGTTCACATAGCCGTTACCATTTCCTTTTATGCGTTTTTAAGTATAAATGTATATACCCCCGGTATTCAAGTACGTTCATATGGTGTTTTGCACGTGGATATTGTACATAAAGCGCATTTAAGGTGTAATAGTGAGCGAACATACAGCCCTAGGTTGCCGTGGTAACCGGATCGTAAACTGAGAAGAAACACTTTTTCGGTCAAAAAAGATATGACCGTTAACAGGAGCTGACGTTATGTCCTCTTTCACCAGTAGGCGTGTGGACTAGATCGCTCAGTTGATATGGTATGGCGCGCGCGACGATCCCAGGTACGTGGGTGGTTCTAATACTGGCTATTACTAATCGATGGATCATTTCAAACTAAATTACTAAATCCATTTCTTCTCAATATCTGACAGAGTGAACAAATTATTGCATTTGGCATTGAATTATTTCATATATATTATACTATATTTAATGTTGGTTATTTTATTCGGCAATTGGCAGAAATACCTTTATCCAGTAGGGTTTCGATAAGAGCAGGAAACGAAGTAGAGTTTAAGACATAAAATATCCTCGTAGCTGAGGGCTATAAGTGTTTTCCGTTCACGTTTATTTCATTGTTTCACATTATTATGTAGTGTTCTGAATATTTTTTGTCAGCGCAAACGTGAATATCATATAAGTATGATTGCAAAGCAGATTCCAATACGCGTCACGTTTTTTGTGATGTGATGTTTTTAGCCATCGTGATGTTTTTTCGGTTTTGTTTAGTCAGTGAAATAAGGTAGATAATATAAATATTATGACGTATAGGTTTTTATTTATTACAATGATATAATAATACAGGTTAACAAACACGAATGAATGGATATAATAATATATACATATTTCACGTAAAATCCTATCACTATTTCCTATAATGTTGGAAGGAAATCAGTATGTATATATAGCAACTTCATTTTGGCATTCTCTTACACAGTCATAAATAATGTAGTAATTTATTATAACTTTATAAATATTGCTCATTATCAGAAGTTCTCTTCTTTAACGTGCATTTTACAATGACATACGCTGTATACAAAAAACTTCTACCCAGTGTGAATAATGAATAAAAAAATGTTTTGAGTTATTATCAAAAACAGCTAACGATCCACATTGATACTTTCAACTAATAACTACGAATCCATTTATTTAACATTCTTGCTTTTAAAAACAAGATATCTCAAATTATTTACTATCAATAGAGAATTAAACGCGTACAGAGCTGCGTGGGTGTAGCGTTTGAGGGCGATATTGACAATCGATTTAAAATCCAGACGCAGATGTTACTCTTAATGATACCGCCTCGTGGTCACATTGGTCTCTTTTTGTGTCCCGTGTCGTCGATTCCTTCCACGCCGATGTTAATTAAATCATTGGTGTTTGTGTTTTAGGTGTCGAGACTACTCATAAATCTTGTATTTATAACGGTTACTATGGCGAAAATTTGCCTTTAACACAGAAACTGAGAAATCTGGTACGTCTACTCCCATTTTTATATGTTCTTCTGCCAACCTGTGACATCGTGATCCCATTTATTTTATGTCCAGACAGCCAATGTCGTTGACATCGATTGATGGGAGTTTTCAGCCAAGAAGGAAGCTCAAATGGTAGTTATACAAACATCGTCGGTTTTGGACCCTCAATTCTTCTTCGACTATGTTTTGTGATAGTACTTTTCTTTTTAATCTTGCTTTTACGAGAAATATTTATATTATTATATGTAAGTTATGATTCACCTTCCTCAGGCATTTAATCAATATTGTAGCTTATATACTGAGTTGCCCGATAGTCTTTTTTCTTTTCCTCTTTCACTATGCATCGATAATTATCGCTTTGTGCAGACAATGAATTACTCGTATTTTTGGACATAAATATTTTTGGACATAAAGAGAGCTACACTCTAATCCACAGCTTATTGAAGCAATACAATTCAAACTTGAGTGCCATAAATCTCCACCCTATGTGGCCTTCATATATTTAAAGAAAATATTTAGCAGCGTGGACAGGTTCTTGCACCCCGCAAAGCTACATACATGGAATTCACGCTAAATTCATGGCCATTATTTCATCCCAATCACATGAAAGTGTCTGTTACGAACATTTTAAGTGAAAAGGTTGTACAAATTGATTTGCCTTCGACGGTTGAGAACGATAATGATATTACCATATTGTACGCCGGGGACCTGAATATTTGGTCTGGAAACCTAGACAAATCACAAGTTGCAATTGGATTGCTGCACAGATTCTGCCAACGCGACCTCCTGCAAGTCAACGCGACAAAATCAAAAGTTGTAAAATTTAGAAGACGGCGACCACATGGTCAAGATGCTATTTGATTGCTGGATAGCATAATGAATTTGTGTCTAACTTCGTACACTTGGGCGTCACGCTTCAAACAGGGGAGGTGTAGATGGACATGGTTGTGCTCTCAGACGTGAAGGTATCTCTGTATGTAGCAAGATCGTTGACGGTGTCTCAACAAATTCTGGGACAAATTTGTTACTGTGGTTCTTGCTGCGTGTTCATATGGTCTCTATGAAGCGCGGTAGGATGGAAAAAGGCGGAAGATCTCGTAAAGGCGAACATACGTAGTCAAGTCGATGTTAGTATCACTTGAAGCCCTCTTCTCGTAACTTGCGTAGGCGTAACTCGTAAGAATATGGGTCTTTGGTACTCAAACGAACTGTATAATGTGTGTGTGATGTATTGGGATGTTGGAGAGCTAGTATCAAGTCTAGATATAGATTTTGCATAGATGATGGCGATGTCGGTGCAGGAGCATCTGATGCAGTGTTGGTAGGTACGGCTAACCGATCTGTAGGCATAGGTAACACGAACAAGATTTTATTAAGTTTTGTATACAGTATATACGGCCTAATTACATCTATAGTTTTATCGGTCATGCCCATTGCCAATTGTATGAACGTCTTATATTATTATTATTATTATTATTATAAATGTCCGGTTTTGCCACGGCTGTTTTTATTCCCCCCCCCTCCTCCGGTATCGAAATGGAACTGTATTAAAACTTTCATGACTTTGTACGGGATTGTGTGTGAGTTCGAATTGCACGTAATGGCATTTCAGGTTACTTCGAATGAACATTTAACGGTAACCATACTCGGATCACGGTGGTATTAAGTATTGTTTTATGGTGTTAACCGGATGATTGAACGGGTGTGAGCGGAGTAAACCAGCCGGAATCAAACAATAAACCCAGGAAATATTGTTAGCACCTATTAAAGGATTTATTGCGTCCTCGCCGACCGTATGGCAACATCATTAAAACCATCACGTAAAGTGAAATAATCACTGCGAACACGGAAACTGCGAATGCTGGACCAGTGTGAATTAAACAATCATCCGTCAATCGGCAAGCTGGCCAATCATGGCTGAGAACGCGGGAAGCTCTGAGTATTGGGCGTGCTGGTGGAACCGGCGATCGGTGAAGGCAGCCGCTCGGTAAGTACCGTCTCTCATCCGTTAGCTGGCGCCGTGTCACGTCGTCGACAATGTAGTATTGACTCACAAACATCCTTATTAAAAAGGACTAAACTTTAAAGTTATCTATTTTATGCTACGGTCATGTTGACGTAGGCTGGACTATCTCTGATTTTCATTCTAATAACGTACGTAGCTACTAACATTATAAAGACGAAATTTCCTACTTTGCGAACAGTTTGTCAGCTGCATTTTAAAGCTCTAAACATCCCAGAACGCCAGGTGCAATATCATTGTGAATCAATGCGTGGTTATGAAATATTCACGATAAGGTATTATAATGTATTTCAATTGTTATAAATGATTAAAGATTAATTTTAAAACAAATTATAGCAGATATTTTGATAAATGTGTTACATGATCGATACTGTTTCTGATTTAAGGTTCTAACTATTGAAAGTATAGATTAATGTAATGCGTAAATGGGTTTTGTCTCGCTGACAAGTCGCAGTATATTATTGACTCTCTCCGGGAGTGATGTATAGTCAGAACGTCAAGGTGAAGGCATCCGATAGAGATGTTAACAGCGATTGCCTCATATACAATTGAAGGTAAAAAAAATTTCAACGACTTTGTTCGAAAGTATCGTACAATACGGAACGTGCAACAATTAACGGACGTAGGTAGTAACGAAGGATAGAAAGCCATTATTGAATATGTACAGGCTAGTACACGCGCCGAGTCGGGGCCAACAAAGTTCCGTCGAAGTTTCCGACAAAGATCGCCGCTGCTTGTCATCACGCTATTCGTTTTATCTGAAGTTGACAAATATCTCTCCGTAACCTGTCATCGGGCAGCGCGTTTTGTTGAAGATTAACGAACATTGTTTTACTTTCGCTACCTGTTATCGCGCAACCAACTCTGCTTTTACACGGTGTATTTCGACTTTCAAAGAGGCAACCATCTGCTGAAATACGACGAATTGTTGTCTTCCAAGCAGGCTGTCACGCAGTCCGGTTCGTAAGTACGCTCAATTTTCCTAATCGCTAAACCAAGAAGTTAAAATTAGACCACGTCGCAGCGCGTCTGTGTATAAATCATGAAATTTTGGGATAATTCTTTCATTAATTAGGGATATTTCTCGTATTTTCGTATAAGTCGAACTATTGTCAGAAGAAATGTGGACAGATATGCACAGAAAAAAATCATTCTGATTGGACTCAAAACCACGACCTCCAGATAACCGTCGTGCTCTACCAACCGAGCTACAGGGGCAAGATATATCTGCTCCGCATAAAGATATTTCACACCATGGCTTGTGCTTAGTCTCAATATTTTGTAAAGTCACACACCGGAAGCATCATCGTTAGCATTAGTCGAAAAAATGGTCGATGAAATGAATTTGATTTATGTTTATTATTTAAAGTCTTGGCGAATTGTATCATTCTATACAAAACATAATTATAGGTCCAAAAGGTAAAAAACGCGAAGGGCAACATTTATCGACTGCGCGTATCAGCCAATAAAGACTCTCGTATATGCGGTTTACAATGAAATATTTATGGCAGCTATTAAGCCCATATACAATGCCTTCGATAAAGACTCCCAGATGAGGTTCACAGTAAAATATTTATTCAGCGCATATATTGCATATCACCCTTCAAAGATATCAAATTTCTACTATTCAAGAGACGGGTTTAATCCAGCAATCGTGGATAAATGACTTGCTCATCATCGTCATCATCGCAGAAAAGTCGATTGGTGGGCGGTTTTAAACCCGTGACCTTTGGTTGCGAGTCCAGTGGTCTTACCACTCAACTAACGTATTCTTAATGAATTTATTAAGATTGGTCGCTCGGTGAGGGCTGTTGTTAGAGATATTTGATACACCACCGAGTTACCGCATTATGCTACACGCTGATTAAGCTCTGTTGAGCGCGTTTCCCAAATTTCGTAGAAACTCGTAGATCATCTATCTTCTGCAACAAGAGTAACCGATCAATGCTGTCAAGTGCTCCGGCCAATTCCACACGGCAATTTATAAAGTGGCTTTACGGCTTGATGACTCTTTATTTATGCGATCCGGAAAAAGCGTTCAGGTCTCCTTCGCCGTGCTGCGTGTTCCTTTGGGATAATACCCCTCTCTTCCTGTCAATATACGTGGTTTAAATGCGCATATATAAGGAATAAACAGCAATATTGTACAAACACGTCTCCATTTGAAGTTGTATCGCTGCTTCTTTTTAGTGTAAAATCAAAGATATCCATATATAAACACCACTTCTACATACCGCATTTTATAGAGCCTTCCATGTGTTTTGTTCCTCGATGTAAATTCACTCGTTTTTTACGAATTTAGTTTATTGTTACTATGTATTCAAATAGAATATTTTGTTTCCGTGATTTACGCATGTGATTAACAATGCCAAGCTATTCCGCTGTTGATGAATGTCTTACGACCAAAATTGTTTCTATCGCTATACGTGAAAGCTTCACGACATCCTGGATGAGTTAGCAATAAAAAAGGCTGATTACGAATGTCATCAAGAATCACGTTCTTTGTTTAAGACTTTCAAATATAGATAGCCTGTTTCTGTTTTCACTAATTTTTCATATACGTATATAAATAAGTATGAAGAAATAATTTTCGTTTGTCATTAAGGTTCTTGTGGTATGATTTATTCAGTGAAATTAGGTCAATCCATTTATCGGATTCGCTTATCCGACGACAGCGCTGGGAACTGGGGACGTCGGATAACTGAGAGCAGACTGTATATAAGTGAGAACCATTGCGTAGAAAACACCTTAACGGGCAGTGTGCATATAGGGAAAATAGTATCGTTCGCACATAAATAACATAGTTTTACTTTGTGGTTTAAATCCCTCGGATCGCTGATACTAGCGGGTTTCTGTAGTCAAATAGTCCAATAAGGAGGTCATAGATTTACTTTCAAATTATGACAAAACGAAACTCTTATTTTGATTGCCCCCCATTCAAAGCCGAGTGGTCGATGCATAAAAAAGCATTCGGACTTTTCATTTCATAGACGTCATATTATCTAAGTTAGTCCAGCTTTGTATGTGTTACCAAGTCGTGCTATTTATAGATGTATCGTAGTCCAGGTGTTATTAGGTAATAACGTGTGATCCAATCTCTCTGTTGTAATTGATCCGTAATCAGTAACAAATTTTAGTTAATGTCGTTGAAGGAAATCAATATCTCTATTTTAGTAATGTTTCAAAATACAACGTAAAATGTTGAAGATTTTCAATATTTCTGTTACTTATCATTAATATCAATGATTCTAAAATCATTTAAAGATCTACCGAGAAAGATGTTCAATGATATTTTTTTCTGTATGTAACGGACTGATACAATATTTGACTATTAATTCCCTACGTCACAGAATCAGTAGAATCAAGAAAACTGCACTACCAAAGTTCATCTGTAGAAGGGTAAGTAGGGGTTAGTAGCGGAGACGTGTAACGATATTTGTGAGTCATAATGGGTTATAACAATTGATTATTACAATACAACTGTAACATTAACGATCCACTGCGAATCGCAGTGTAGGCTATCGTTAGGCTCGTCCAGTCACGGCGCCGTTTTTAAACAACCACAGACAGCCTACAACTACCGATGGGTTATGGATGGATGACTATTTACAATGAGATGATAAGGTAATAGAGAGGGGACCATCTAGGCAACATTCGAAACACTGATATGTCAGAGTCAAAAATCCCCTATGCTACAAACACCAACAAGACAGTTAAAATGAGCCGGTGATGTAGGGGATCTTAATGCCATGAATAGTATCCTTTCTATACCGCTAAAAACTCTAGTCGTCTGAGTTTCAATTCCAACGCGATGTCAGCACGACTCCGCCGGCTAGGGAGATGCTCTATAATCTGTTTACGTTGCGTTATCACAACAAATAGAAAAAATCAATACGCAAGGTATATCCTGCTAAATCTTGTTACATTATCTCGTATTTATTCAGTGGGTGATAGTTTATGCATTTATGCCCAAGTTTACCGCAAGCCTCCAGTTTTGTATTTATCGCGCACCGGGCGCCGGCTTGGAGAACAGGTGACAAATCACTCATGTGGTCAATTACTGGTCTGTCCCGCTTCATGTCACGGGCCGTTTCTGATATCGGAAATAATACGCACGAATCGTCAGCGTTACACTTCGGCGTTAAACACCTGTAAATAGCTGCCAATACGAAAAATTCCCTCGGTTTATCGTCGTCGATGATGTTTTGGCGACAGGTCGTTTCAGTGACCATTTATATTTCTACAGCGACTTGTTCACGAAATCGGTGTGTCCTGCTACTCGCTCGTCATCTTCTGGATCACGTAAATATAAAATAGATATTTCATGCTGTTTTATTACGTAATTTATATTATTTCATAAGGCAATAATTGACATAAATGTTGGCTGACCACTCGTGTCAATATTAGAAGCTTTACTATATTACCTGTGGCGTTTGAAAGAACACCCTTGGGGACAGGGTGCCCGTGTTATCGATAATCCTTGGTTATGGCTGACAGTTGCTCGGTGACTACTTGCCTCTTAAGTATTCTGTTGGCAGCCGTAACCGTCCGGAATCAATGCTCTGCGCTTGATTTTTTCGTGCACCACTATATATTAGCTTATTTATTTATTTTTGTGTATTGACATTGTTATAGCCACAACCTTTGACCTTTGTAAAGTGCCAATGATGGCCTAGACAATTGATCCATTCAATCAATTTGTACATACATAGTAGATACATCATACGCACAGGTTTCGACCCCAGCTCATTCGTGATGCCAACAGCATTCGATACGTACGTGAAACATTATATTAGTATTACTGTAATTTAAATCGCCACTTCCGGTATGGATTTCTCCGAGGTATAAAAAGGTATAATTTCGCGGATTTCACAATAATTCATGCGAAGACATGAAGTGTAATCAATATTATATTCTGTCATCTCGTCGAGGCTGTGGAATATTTATCAACATATACATATACACGATATTACACTGAATTCGTCGAACTTGTAATACAGTTAATTGTTCGCCATAACAAACATTCATTGAGTATCGATCTGAAGAAGCTGAGCGTTTAAGCGCTCCCGATCTTCCGTTTAATAATGCATGTAATTTCGATATGCATCCCAAGTCTTGAATCTATGTAATGGGGTGGATTTAAACCGTTCTATATACGAAATATTACATATTGCTGTTAGGTACGTTACTCCAATAAAAGTTTCGGCAATAGCAGCGACCTCTGGATTCATATAAATATTACGAGTATTATTATCGTTTCCAAGGCGATCAGGTCGGTGTATTCTCGGGGTTATCCATACGCGAGCTAATGAATTCCATTTGTATCTAACTTATTTATTGTATATAGGGTAATAGGGTAATGATTTCTTACGCCTATACAGACTGAAACACATTCATTCGCAACAGACGTGGACATCATGGCGTGTGATAAATGTCAAAGGAAGTATACCTGTATACGCCATCTTGTGATAAACCTAACGTAGGTTAATCAACATGTCACTTTGTTTTAAACATAACAAGCCGTTGCTCGTAGTGTTTCACCACCCACTATCATCTATATGTTATTAATATATATATCAACACCCTCTTTAGATGAACTTAAAGCACAACTAATAAACTGCCTATTCCTGTGACATGTGGAAGCCCGAATTTATATTATTTATGACCTTGCAATTGTCGCGTAATGTCTTTTTCTGTGGTTTTTAACATGATATTTTTATTGTATTATACTGTTCTAATTACAACTTATAAATTGATAGATTATACATGTTTGTTTGCCCTAATATAT
>WURV02195046.1:0-12082 GCA_011762755.2 Epimenia babai | reverse complement strand
ATTGGTCCTAACGGAATAGAGGACGTCACATCGCGGAGTAAACGTCAGTGGGCGACTTACCGCTCTGATGATGATCAGGCCGCTATGCTTGTTAAAAAAGACAAACGAGGTCGACTGCTTTTGGTGGGTCCCTATCATTGTTTACTGCTCTATAGCATCCACTCTCTATCCCTTGCAATATACGATATTGTGGTTAAAGATATCAAGTGTCGAGAGTGACTTTTACTGAAAGTACGACATTGTGTAAGATACTTATGATGGAAATAGCTGTAATAGTTATTATACTGGTTAGAGCGGGAATGAACGCACAGTGGATCTCAAATGGTCTCCATGAGTTACGGTTCACTTGGGCTAAATGTTACAGGTTAAGTAGCGATTTTAAATGCAAATTTTGTCAAAAGCGGCCATTATCACAGGAACATGTATTAACATGCGCATGGACGAATGGAAAATTCACTTGAATAGAATTATTTACTTGCAGTAGTTTATTGTCAGTAGTTGTCCCCCTTGCTGTCGTTTGCAAAAAGCTATCTGAATGACACGAAAAAATACACATTAATAGTTGTAAAAGTAGCGATAAAATTTACAATATCAAGGAAAATTAAGTCGTGTCGCGATAACGAGGAACTACTTGCAAAATCGTACATAAACATCCAAAATTAGTAAAAGTTTGTCAAAGAATAAAGCATTTGTCTCACGCCCTTATATTATATAGAATGTAAGTCTTTCGCCGCTGTGATACCTATTTCTTTCATTCGACTATAGGTTCATTTAGTCCTTCCGCCATCTGTCTGCCCGCTGTTGTGTCTTATACATGACTGTTCATTTCTTCCAGAAAATGACAACTAAACTATAATATTCAAAATATTTTACGATTTTATTTATTTTTTATAATAGTAAAGTACTGTCGACGCTGTGCTCACTTTCAGGATTATTATATCAGTAACATATAAAATTAATAGTTCAGGCCCTATAATGGATCCGTGAGGTACCCCACAGGTAACATCTTATTTAGTATTGCTGAACGATCCATATAGTTAACGATTACAATCACGTCATTCCAGGAAGGTTCCTTTCGTCATCAAAACCGGGAATATTTTATCCAACCAATGCACAGATCACGGCGTCACCTGATGCATCTAGCCCGCGAAACCCCACGTAATTATCTTGTGTTATGTAATCACAAGCGAATTCGATATTGTTTGATTACACCCGATGAATCTTCTTTGCATACGAAAGCTTATCTCGTTTGTTAATAGGGTGTCACCTGAACTTTTTATCTTATCAAGGGTATATCTAAGAAGTTTTTATTCATTTTGGCGCAGCTAATGCCATAATTATGTTTCACTCAATGAAGCTGCTACGTCTTGAACATAAGGAAACTATTTCCCATTTTCCTTATAATTAGACAATAAAATCTTCAGATATATCATTACAGATTACTGTCTAATTTCGTAATAAGATTAACACCAGCTCAATACGACTTTAATGAAATGTTGACATTGGCAGGTCAAGATAACGCACCCGAAATAGAACCTGGACAACGAGACTTGACCCAATACGTGGTAGAGCTGGTTATAATCTTCGATACCAGAATGGTGGAACGGTAAATCTTAGAATTAGGTGTTACTGCCACTTCACGCTGGACGATAACGGCTAAAGATGATTTCAGATTGTATTATTCCCACACCAAATTTTAGTTTTTGCGTCAGAATTTTTTTTCAACGACCAATACGAAAATACAAAGGTAACACCTTGTTGACAAACTATATAAGGATTAACACAAGCTTTCGTATATCAAGTATACTTCATCAGGTGCAACCGATTCCCACGACTCATGTTATCCTGTATTCCATCATAACATTGTTAACACCTTTCATATCGTAACTCGGGTACTATAGTATGTTACCGGCAGGAGTAGTGGTACTCATGTGCCAACTGGTCAAATCTCATGAGTTTTGTTGTGGAGAAACAAAAATTTTGTGCGTACGCAAAATTATGTAATTACATTTCGTTTTTGGGGTTGTCCATGAACATGGATCAAATAATACATGAATTTACGTTATTATATAATATGAATTTTAGGTGAAGGTAGACACCAATACTTGACGAAAATAATTCTAACAATCGTCATGGCGGGTCTAAAAGACCCTGGAAGGAGTTTCGTAACAAGCCCGCCCACCCATCTACAAACAGAAAGGATAACAGTGCATGCGAGGGGTTGCGAATTCGAACTACAAACCAGGGATTTTTCCCGCGCCTTCCACAATAACAAATGAGCAAGATTTTCGTGTTTAATATTGAGGAAGATTTTTCGTGGAATCGTTTATTATAAAAAAGAATATATCTTAGGAATGTGACAGGGCAATATTTAACATAAAATTATCAATTAACACGAAAAAACCTCGCCTTTTCCCTTTTAGATAAGTTTACGAGGAGTACAGTAGCGGGTTAATATCGAGACCACGTGCCTCTGGCTTCATTGGCCATTGAATATATTCCTTGAAAATTTTATCAACTATGAAGGAAACCCCCCCCCTCTTCCGTGTCGAAAGTTATCCCACACATCTGTTCCCCGTGGTTGACTTTTCATTGATCTTTTGAAAATAACGATTATAGGGTCAGAATCTATTGGCTCTGAACCACCATTCTTTGTAGACAAGGTAACATTGTTCAACTTCATTGTCCATGTATTAACAAACGTATATCTTTTCGCGTATATTTGCCCAATGCTCCTAGATTGGCTCGGCCTTCATAAGGTATAGTAATGACTCGATCCCTTTTTCTTAATTCGAGTCTATATCGTATTCATTACAATACGACAAAAATCTCTCTGCAAATGCAAACCAACTATCTTAACTCTAAACGGACATGTGTTTGACTACACGCGAACCCGCCTGGGTGCTATGTCTGGATCCATCAGTCCGGAATTTGCAATATAGGATTTATTGGACCACACTTTGCAATGTACACGCTGACAATAAAGGGAGTTAAATCGTGTTTCGTTTGTACTGTGAAAAGTGGAAGTTTCAGATGAATGATAGAATTGCGAGAATTTTTGGTCTGCGACTATTTCTGTGGATAATTTTTAGACGACGAGGTTGTATTCGGTAACAATAGGAACTGGATGCAATAGTAAATTAAATGTTTAAAACACATATATACACATTATACATTATTATATTTGGAATATATCAAAACAGTGGATTTAATGAAGGATACATAGTAGATATGACAACAATAGTGAATGAAGTACATGTACGTACAAGTACACAAAGTGGAAAAAAGTAAAACATATCACACTGTATAACTATGAAAATAATCTACCAACTAGTGGTCTAACTTATTCAAAGCGTCCCAGAAAAATGCATTTTTCCGACGACGAGCTACAAACTGAAAATGTAACGATTATACATGATATTGGTATCATTAGAAAAGCCAGCTCTTTCCCTTTGAAATATGCTATGAATTATTAAAATTAATCAACATTTGTCAGAGATGTGGATATTTTCTCGAGACAGGTCAAAGTGCCATCGGGACAATGTTTTGTTCCTTGGAGATGGATTGAAGCAAAAATTATGTAGGCTTTTTGTGCCACTGACATGTTTGTGCGTTAAGAGAGTGTAAAGGCTTAAGGCCCCTACTCCCACGTGGCCTCCCTCCATCTCCACGCGCAAGTAGGCCCTCTTCGCACCTCCTATCACCTACGGCCCTGCGAACGACGCCAGGAGTCAGCCTCAAGCCATCACTCTCGGCAGTTATTCGGTATCTCAGTGTTTGCAAGTCAGCCGGGGGGAGTCGTTCAGACCGTGGACTTTAGGAATCCCCAGAGGTCACAAGTGATAAGATCTGGGGACGAGGCAGCCACACCACGTCATGGTTCAGAGCGATCACCAAAGACTCGGTGTTCACGATCTCGCACAGCTCTGAGACAATGGGTGGGTGCCCCATCTTGCGCCCACCACAAACGCCTAAACGCTCTCCGCGGCTGAACTTCGAAGTTTCATTCTAGTACAGGACGGATGTCGTTATTAAGGATGTCAAGGTGCCGCTACCCATTCAGGTTGCTCTGAAAAAGACGGGGCTGATGATAATGAAACCATTGCCACATACACCTATCTACACACTCACTTTCTTACGCAGATCGTTGCGATCGAAATTGAATGGCGGTGGCTGGTCCATGGCTGCATACTCGTGCACGTTACGTGAGTTGACCCTGCCATCGAGAGTGAAGGCAGCCTTGTCACCAATGACCAGATGTTGGATGAAGCGATCATCGGCCTGCAGTCTCCCAACCATCCACTGAGAAAAAATGGAGTCTCCGCGGAAGGTCAGCCGAGAGGAGGCGATGGCGAACGTGAATGTGGTCTGTGGCAGTCTCAACCCATTACGCCGAGCACTGACGTGGGGGTTGAAATTCAGTTGACCTGCAACATCCTCGATGTTAGCAACTGAGCTCCCTGTTAGCCGACGACCAGTTTGCCCGGGGTTCAGATTGAAGCTAGTGCCATGTTGTTGATATATTACTAGCTGCTTGTGGATTTCAACTGGGAAACTAAACCATGAAGGCATCGATAACGGCATTAAGATTTTCCATCCCAAGGTGTTCCGTTAAGACTCCCTCCTTAGTGGCGAGGTGAACACCAACCATGGCTAATTAATGACTTCAACGGGATGCGGGTGGTAGTTAATGAATTTCGCGAAAGCGGTGGACTTGGCGTGTAAATCTAGGTGTAATTGGATCACGGTATAGAATGTAAAACTTTGCGCCTATAGGACGCTTTGATCAAACCCGGGATCTACCTACACAAGGATCACACATGAACTAATTAAAACTATTTTTGATGTATTAATTTGATTCAATCGCGTTTCCTTGTGACAGGGTTAGAGTTTGAGTGACCACACAATTATAACAATAGCCTGTACAGTTCATTGGTGTATGGTGTATGACTCTTACGATAACATTATACTTGCTTGCTAGCTGTCCATTAATTGCTACACGCTGTGGTTTTTTTAAATAAATATCTTTACCAACAAATATCTTATAGCACATGTCCTTTAGATCTGTGTCCTTTTCGGCCCGCAATGTTTCAGACCTAGCACGAAGACCTAAAAGTGTGCTTTTTGGTTCGCTTGGTACAAAACCTAAAACAATGTACATCTCGATCTTCAATTCAATGCTTCACGATATGCATATTCACGGAATGTTGACAGATTAATGGTCGTTCGAAATAATTACGATTAGTGACTATAACGTGACAGGTGGCGAAAGATGACACCTGAAGGACAGAATGACATCGAACATCTTAAAGAGTACGCAGCAATCATGGTGAATGAGGTGAGTATTTCAAAAAAGACGCCAGACAATCTCGTAAACATCTTGCAAAGGTAACTATCTTCACATCGAAATTACGCATACACATGATATAAAATGTCAACTGCGTCACTTCCTTTAAGTCATTAGGGAGGACGCTAAAGTTTACTCCAGCTTTGAGGGATCACTTGCAGATGGCCATCACAGAAAAAAGTTACTGGCGTGTGGTTTCAGAGGTCAAGAAGAGTTCACGAGGCTCTCCCGCTTAGCTCTCGACTATCGCATTTATCTGTACCGTGTTGTTGCTTGAATTTAATTTTCACCTTCCTATGGCTGGGTAGAGAAAGATTAAACACGTTGTTGTTGCTGGTGTATCTAGTACAATATAGAGTATGAATCGAGCGTACCTTATAACAGGATTAGCTTCATTTGTCGTGATATAAAAAGGTCGATGAGTTCGGGCAGACTGTGGTCTTTTGTATATTCACATCACTGGCTGTAAACACGCATATATGCTATGCATTTAATCTGTGATAGTTGATAATTATTAACTTCTAGTGAAAAGATACGAGAGAGGTGAGGGTAATAAAGGCAATAGAGACAATAAAGACAATAAGGACAATAAAGGCAATAAAAACAGTAAAGACTATAAACACGGAGCACCGTTAGTGGAAAGAAAACCGACTAACTTATCGCACTCCTTTTTAAATTGTTGTTGTGGGAAGAAGCCCTCACACAACCTCACTACGAAGGCTTAAGCTGTAATTATTGGAGTCATTGTAATTCTAACGTCTGTCAGAAACCGGGCAATATTGTACGTGCGACTGACATTTAATTATTAAGTAGCACCAAAACCTCGCCTTTTTCATTTTTGTGACACGAGGAAATAGTTTACCTATTGTCTTTTATTACTCTAACAACTTTTTCCCCGCTAGATGGCATTCATGTACCGGTCGTTGTCCACGTATGGTGCAGACGTCGATATCAAGCTGGTGCATGTAATCACAGCGACGGTGAGTGTTTGTGTTGTAAAAAATAAATTTATCAATTGATGAGTGTGGCTGTTGCTTGGTTGATTGGTGTGGCTGTTAAACGAGTGTAACACTTTACGGGTTTGACAGTTTGTCCTTGAGGCAGTTTATAGGTTGGCAATTCGAGTGGCAGGTTTATAGGCGTAACAAATTTAGGTGTAGTAATTTATGGCAGTAGGTTGTTGCAGTTTATGGGTGTGGCAGTTTATGCCAAATGTAAAAAGTTAAATGTGTAATTAAAGTTTTAAATCGCAAAAGTTAGCGATAACTTTGCCTTCATTTGCACTGTGCAATATTTATAAAAAATATAGCCCTTGTATCGTTAAAATTTTGAAAACAACTGGAGCGCCATCGTAATATTTTTTTATGTTTATATATAAATCTATAACTGTCCAAATGCTCGGGTGGAAATTAGTTTGAAAATGCGACAGAAAAGACGCGTACAAGGTTTACTTACAGGGAGGGCCAGGGCGTTCCATGATATGGGGCGGGCAAGGAGAGGGCACGATTTTCGAGAAAGTGACAAAACGAACCGTGCTTGACACGGCTGTAAAATCAACAGAACGCGAAGGCCGATCCGGAACGTAGTAAGATACGACTTTATTGATCTGAGATGGCGTCAGACTATGAAGGGTTCGACTGACGAACATTCAAACCGTAAAGTCGACACGTTAGCGAAACGGAATTCAATGCGATGTTGTCAATAACGGCGTGTTGCGCGAATATTTTATTTCTTTGCACGTTGCCTTTCATGCGAGATGTTGCGAGTTCGAACCGCCACAAACTAGGGATTTTTTCCTGCGCCTTCCACGATAGGAAATTAAACAGGATTTCCTTACTTGAATTTTGGGAAAGATCGTCGTGAAATGTTTTTTTTATAAAAAATATATTAAGGATGTAACAGGGCAATGTTGCACGTGCGACTGACATCTAATTATAAAGTAGCACCAAAACCTCGTCTTTTTATTGTCGTGGCACTGTATAAATGTTGCAGTTAATGGGCGCGACAGTTTCAAAGGTGTGACGGTTGTTGGGTGTTTTTGTTGATGCATGTGCTTGTTTATAGGTGTGGTTTTCGATGAATGTGATTAGTTATGTGCGTCACTAATTTGGAGGGTAACAATTCTATTTCATTGAGTATTTTACTGATCATTCGCATACCATTAATGATAGACCTTTTAGGTTGAATGGACAGTTTATTGATTTTTGGCGACGTCAAACGACACCAATAATTAGCACTAGGTCTTAATAAAAAAGTCCTGTAACTAATTGTAATGTTGCCTCACCAGGCATATTTATTGAGTTGGGGGTTTGGGTTGCAGTTTGCAGTGTGGTTCTGGTGGGGCTTTTTCCGTCTGACGTTTGCTGCGCTTCAAATGCTCTATATATGATCTCTATGTCGCTTACCTCTCCGCTCTGACTAGTATACTAACTGTGGCGTTTTTCGGGCTGAAAACGCCTCAAACCCCATTGCCCATGGGAGTCTGGGTGTCCTTCGCAGTGTGTTTCTGTGAGGGCCTTTTCCCTCAGACGATTGCTGTGCTTCAGATGCTCTATATATGATCTCTATGTCGCTTACCTCTCCGCTATGTCATCATCTCATTGTAAATAACCATTGACCATCTATAGACTTAGTGGAGTGTGCGAAATATGTAGCTCGTATGTAGGCATCTGGAACCAGTGGCGTGAATGGAAAAAAATCAATTCTCTACCCAGACTCGGTGGGTTTTTCATATTAGGTGTTTTCCTCCCACTTCTTTTATAAGTGAGGCTAATCAAATTGTCGTGCTAACTACATAGGCTAGCTTTGTTAATGGTCATGGATGAAATTGGGCTACACAACGATTACTTCGGCCTATAAACAAATAAAAAAGTAAGCGTTACTATTGGACTTAATTCTTACCTTCACGGGTCATCAAACGGGGTACCTTCACTTTTCATATAGTTACATCCCCCATGCTAGTTGTTAATATTAACCCATATGTATCGGACGTAATCAGATATAGAAGTATTCCTTAGGACGTATGGAACAATCCGTACTTGCTGTTTCGCACCGAAGATTGCCGGGTGGACAAGTCTGTGTTAATTTCGTCATTTCGTGATTGGGTGCAGTTGAATCAGCCCGGGCAGGATAGCGTTCTCCTCTTCACCGGGTACCGTGAGACAGTTTGTTGATGTATCTAAGTCGGCATAGGAACCATATCAATGCCTCATTACGTCAAATAACAGGAAACTGTAATTAGTATACGCTGACAGCAATACGTGTTTTTCGAAATCATACCGATTTAATTCGATTTTTCATATTGCCATCATCGATAACAGGGTGGGGTCGAGGTCAAGTTCTGACTTATCTGTTTTGTGTCTCTGTTATCACTCAGCATGAGATTTTTTCAGCAATTGGTGGGGTGGAGGATGCGCAGTGGTTAGATGAGTAAAATATTCTCCGGACGACCCTGAAGCAATTCCCGGTCTCGCTAGGATTCGCCCCGTAGACTGGACAGCCAAGCAGTGTGGTTATGTGAGGACGCCCCACTGAAGCAGTTGTCTCACAGATGCTTTGTGGATCGTCTCAATGGCGCTTATCTCCTCCTTATCTTATCATCTCATTATAGATAATCAACTATCACAGATTTCGGAAATGTTGGAGTTCGAGTAGCCACAATGGTTCTATAACAAACAAGAGAGAAGAGCTCAGAAAATGTCCTGCCTTGTCTGAACGTACAGATGTACGTTGAGTTTTGTATCAGATGACAAAGGGGGTAGATCAAAGCCAGAGTTAAAGTGGAAATGAAACAAAGGTGTCTGAACAAAGAACTGGCATGGCTTTAGAAAGTGAGCTTGCCCCTTGTTTCTCAGTTGGTAGAGCACCAGGCCGGTAATCTAAAGGTCGTGGGTTCAAGTCCCATCAGAAGAACCCGTTTTTCTGTGCATTTTTTTTCAGCGATTCGAAGAACCACGTTGGCTACCCCTATTAAAATCATGTGAAAACAGAGTAGGCCTCATAACCGCAGTTTAATTAAATAGATATAATTTTATATCACTTTTCTGCAGTGTTTTGAACAACTAGGTTAATTTGGAAACCTGCATCATATATGTTTGATTTCAACATAATCATACCGGAGGATAATCGGGCAAAACTACAGTAAGTGTTTCTGGTTTCGTGTCTGCAATGTGTATATGTACAGTGCAAAGCAAATTTGACTTTAACGAAAATCAAAATGGTTTCGGATTCATCAAAAGACTGCGTCGTACTTAGTTACTGTCATCAAACCAACGGAGACATATAGGAAGGAGAATAATGTTATGTGTGCGGATATACCATCGCAATGCTGGATGTCAGTTTATTTCGCAACTAAAATAAGTTGTAGTGCGTACTCAGTGATAATTAAAGATGGACAATTCCTGTGATAATTAGAACGAGGATAAGGTGATAAATGGAAAAAGCGATCACATTCGTGATTGATTTGTGTTTTAGATGTAGGTTCCTAACCTCTGAGGTCGTTGGTTACGCCTATGGCAGCGGAGCATGTGGCAAAAAGAATCAAGCAGTCATTACACATGCGGCATCATTTCACGGAACAGCGACGATAGCGGCACACGAATTGGGGCATAAGTGAGTTGTTGATGAATATTGGGTGGGGAAAAAGTGTGTGAGTGCTACTGGGTGGGACATTTGTATGTGTGTATTTAGATTAACAAGGTTATCATTGTCTAGGCCACTGATGGCCCTTTAAAAAGCTAGTCTATAAATGTGGTTGACATAAAAATAGTCGTTTCACTCATAAGAGGTGAGGAAACGTCTATACTGAAAACGCACCGATTTTGACAGGAATAATTTCATCGACTGAACTCGTTGAATTAGAACAAGACAACCCCGTTTCGATCAACGGATTTCAGGTATCGAGTACTACCCTAGGCCCTTTTATGTGTTTTTATGCTTTTGGAGGCTTCTAAAGAAGGCACTGATTTCTCCGCTCTCTTGGCACCTCTCATCTCATAGTACATGATAATCAACTATCAGAAATATTGGAGGATGCAACATATCTAGGTTTACCGATTCCATCTTGCATGGTACGTCGTACCAGTTACATTAAATTGTCAAGCGTAGGCTGGAATGATATTTTGTCCGTTCGTCTCTCCGTTTTATCTCCCCTCTTAATACTCAGATGTATAGGCAATAGGTCCGCAATGTTATTCGAGCTAGTTTTTTTTTTCTTGTCGAAAATAAAAACGGTCGCATGATCCAAAAATATACTCCACTCAATACCGGAGAAAAATCAAAACTGAAACAGCGTCTTAATGACTGTTGTTGATCGTCCTCGTATTTGATCCAGGTTTGATAGCATTATCATTAACACGGTGTTAGTTCAAAACAACTTGTTATAACACCTAACTTACAAGCTGCTGTTTGGCAAAAACCTATCAAAAATTTATTCCACTTGAAAACAAACAATAGCTTATTTCGATGAGAGAAAATTGTTACTCGGGCTTTCGATAACGATCCCACTAGATTAATTCCAGATTTAACGTGTCCTGCGATTGGTTTCCTGAACTAATTCCTAGAGAGAAATGCACAGGAAAAAACCTATTTCCCTTCTGGGACTTGAACCCACAACCCCGAGATAACCGGTCTGGTGCTCTACCAACTGTCCCTGTAACTCAGTTGGTAGAGCACCAGACCGCTTATCCCAGGGTCGTGGGTTGGAGTCCCATCAGGGGTATAGGTTATTAGTGAATTTCTCTCTAGCTATTTAAAGAACCACATTGGCTATCCTAATTATCATCACATATATATGAAAACACTTCAAAAATCAGCCAATCAATTTATAGTCTTTCGCCATGCTCGTTACAGATATATGTATATATCGCTGGCTATGATATATGAACTTTAAACATCAGTGTTTCTGAAAAAAATGGTGTTCAATACCTAAATGCACAGGAATAATCTTGTCCCTGTAGCTCAGTTGGTAGAGCACCAGAGCAGTTACCTGGGGGTCGTGGGTTCGAGTCCCATCAGGGGTATAGGTTTTTTCTTGTGCCTTTTTCTCTAGCTATTTATAGAACCACATTGGCTATCCTAATTACCTTAACTAATTTCATACTTCACGTGTATTATTCACCTTTTAATGAACTAATTCCTGCTTTGCATGTCTTTTGATCCAGTTCCTAAACTAAATCCAGTCTTCACGCCTATTATGATCTAACTAATGAACAAATATCAGTGTTGGCGTGTTTTACGATCCGATGCCCGAACTATTTTCAGTCTTGGCATGGAGCACGACGAGCTTAAAGGGTGCCCTTCGATGAACATTATGAGAGAACATACACCCCCTATCATAGCCGACGTCAATCCTGGCACTAACTGGAGATTTTCCCAATGCAGCCAGGTGTCTTTTGGTAGATTCATTGAACACCTAAATGAGTGAGTGTTATATTATCATTACTAGTATCACTATCATCACTATCATCACTATCACCACTATCACCACTATCACCGCTATCACCGCTATCACCGCTATCACCACTACCACCACTACCACCACTACCACCACTACCACCACTACCACCACTACCACCACTACCACCCCTACCACCACTACCACCATCACCACCACCATCACCACCACCACCATCACCACCACCATCACCACCATCATCATCACCATCATCATCACCATCATCATCACCATCATCATCACCATCATCATCACCATCATCATCACCATCATCATCACCA
>WURV02195024.1:0-12085 GCA_011762755.2 Epimenia babai | reverse complement strand
GATCTTATCATATTCAGCAAATAGAGAACATCCAATGAAAGGCTAGTCATTTTGTAAAACACAATTTCAGTAGAGAACCAGGTACGGTAACATCACTGCTCAAGGACCTAAAATGGCAAACTCTAAAAACCGTAAACAGATAGCCAGACTGACGTTGATGTACAGGAGAATTATTGGTAAAATTGCCATCTAAAACCCCCTGATGTCCTCAACAAAACACGCATAACTAGGCAAGACAAGCAAAACAAGTTGATTGAGATACGCCCTCAGAAAACGCGTACAAATTCAGTTTTTCCCCTGGTACGGTCAAACAATGGAATACCACGGACAACTCAATAACACAGATTGAGAGCACCGACAGGTTTAAAGAGCTCATTACGGCCAGTATTAAAGGCCCAGACACAAGCAATGTCATTTCCCACTGAACCACAAAGATCACTCATCCCCGCGATGGACATGCCGGTCCTTTAGGGATTATCATGATAGATGCAGATGACAATAGGCCCAACATATCTGAATAAGACCGAGCCATGGACAATGTCTGCCAAAAAACAAAGACCTGTGTAGAATTTCATGCACTATAATCTCAATGCGCGATCGATGTCACGAAGCTTTTGAGTTAATGAGTTGAATAATTATAACTGACTTTTTACTTTACCGACTGTTTCTATACTCTGAAATAATTGGCTTGTTATGAACGCTTAAACATTACCAGTATATAAGAGAATGATCAATAAAACACAATAATGGTGTCATTATTAGTGGTGGTAGTGTTTGAACTATGTATGTTCGATTTGGTTTATTAAAGGTTCATTTAACGATATTTATCACATTTCTTTCTGAGATACTTAAATATAATTTATGAGTTGGTAACCAAAATACATAATGAGTAATGACGGCACACAGATAATCATATAAGACGTTTGCAATCTTAGCAAAAGGCATAGGTTGGCCAAAATTTCATGTCCAAATGTCGTCAAATACGTGCAACTTAACGAGTAATTCAACTGACTCCATAGTTCGTCGTGTACTGAATAAACAGACTCCTGTGTCTAATACGGTAAAATACTCTCATCTAATATTGGTTTTTATCGGTCTGTTTGGCAATAGTGTCGCATTCTGCAACATTCTGATGCGAAAACTGTACAGGAAGTCCCCGATTTTTACTTTCTTTATGTTCATGGCAGCCATGGATGCGGTGGTGATCGCCACTACTTCACTAGTTTCTGTTATTCGCAGATTTATATTCACAAGACCTTACACTGTCGAGGACGAACGTGGAATTCACGGATGGATTATCATAACAAGTCGTTTTTTGTTCGGTGCAGCTATATTTTCTTCTATTTGGATATTGATTGCTGCTAACTGTTACAAGCTATACGCTTTTATTAAACCTTTACGCATCCAAGCAACTGATAAAAAAATTGCACTGTACTCATGCCTTGTCATTATGGTTGCGTTTTTGGCTACCTTTTCTGTTACATTTACCGCCTATGAAATTGGCAATGTGGGAAATGAAACTCTGTATATGGCATATTTTCTTCTGAAAAGTGAATATTTCTTTTTATTGAAAGTTTACTTTCCCTTTTTGCTAACCATATACAATATAATCCCTGCTATTGTACTGCCGATACTTGCTATAGCTATCGTAGCAGCTTTCTATAGAAGCTACAAAAAACACAAATCAATGACTCAAAACGACGCAAGGAGGCGAGAGAGTTCGGCGTTTAAAAATGCCAAAACCGGAATCCTTGCATTGCTGCCCCTTTCTCTATTGCATCTCTGTCTCACATTACCTGGCTTTATTGCTTCGGTACTCAGTCTGAAAGCAAATCTTGCAGAAAATTATGACGTATTTCTTATTTTGCAAAACGTGAACCACAGCGTTAACTTTTATGTACAGATGACCCTCAGTAAGTTCTACAGAAATGCCATTCTTGGTCGCGGATAAAACCTCAATCGGTCTTACGGTTGTAGCATCAATGATCCGACTTTTGATCGTCACCTTCACTGAACATTAAAAAAATTATTGGATACCCGAATATCCAATTAGATTTTTCCACAGACTGTATTGGATACTTAAAAAAATTTTCCGGGTCAACCCAGAATGTTTACCATAGTTTTTCAGTCGATAGCAATTTTGTCGTGTGTTGTATGTTTGTATCTATAATACACTGTGTGCATGTATGTATTCACTGAATTAGGAGAGAATATTAACTAATGGATCTGATTGTCCTTTCGCACAAAGGTACAACTCTATATATTTAAAAAATGAAAAATTTGACATATTTAGCACTACTGACCTTTATTACAAATCTAAGAGTCATTGCAAATTAATAAAAATTATAAAATTCATAAAATAGTGAAAATATGTATAGATAGAAATAATGTCAAAACTTATAGCAAATCTAAGGGTCATTGCATATCAATAAAAATTATACAATTAATAATACAGTGAAAATATGTATCGATAGACAATAATGTCAAAAATAATAGTAGTTGTATTATTAGGTAACACTACCTATATATATTTAATTTTATCTCGTGTATATGATAAATAATACATTATTTTCTGATATTTTAGAACTTAATTTGAGAATTTACTCTTCCTTGTATATCTATTTTGACTGTACAATCAAAATATATATTTTTCAGCAAAGTAATGTTAAATGCCTGATACATCGCGCAATGGTTGTACATCCAGCAATGCTAAAAACATAAAAAAATAAGTAATTTATCGTCTAAGTGTGGTAATTTAACAGGTATTGCCCGAAGGTCAAGGATTATTTTCCTTAGAACAGAGCAACAAGTTTTTATTTGTTTAAAGTTAGCTTTCTTCCAGAAAAGGATAAAAAAGTCAAAAGTACGTAACTGAATGCGACACGGTGTATTATAGGAATTATGTATGATTTAGTGTGATCAAGAAATTTAATCAAATATTTGTGTAGCAATTTCCGTTTTACTAGTTATGTAGCATATGATACTTAGTGATACTTAGCTAGGTTAGTTAGGACTTTACTATGTCAGTCGATGTTTACGATTTTGGAGAGACATTTTCTCTTATTTGGAATATCAACGTCAATGAGAAATCTTCCAATCAAAGATTAAGAATAGTCTCAATCATCTTAACTTAAAGCCTAATGCAAGACCCATTATACAATCCAAGAGCCCTCGATATAAAATCTAACCTCATATGAAAAAGCCCTAAACTATACCCTAACCCAAACTCTTGCTAATATGAAAACTCATAACCGAAATCACAACTGTAAGACCTTTTTAAAATGAAAGTCCCGACCAGAATCTTATGCCCAATATCTCTTTCATTGCTCGAATATTGCACATTATTTTAATCTTAACTATTCATATTTTTAGAAATTGTATTATTATACACGGATGAGCACTATGCAAATGAGGAGTGATGTGGTCTAGCGCATACATTATAAAGTTGCGCAGTCACTCACCTCTAGTAAATAGTTGTATATAAAATAAATATCAGTAAGTTCAATATTGGATTTTTCATTCACAGGATTATTTTTGCTGACAATGCAGTCATCTGGGAATGAAAAAAATGGCTTAATAACTGATCCTTGCCCTCCTCCTGGCTGTACAAGACAAGGGGGAGCCTATATGCTTCCTTTAATGGACTGTGAGCACCAAGCCATATGATTTGATGAGATTTTTAAAAAATTATGCAAAAAAAATTGATTATTTTTTTTTAATCAGTGATAAGTTATGATCCACTGACTCAAAAGCTTTTAGGTGAAAAAAGTGAGAAAAATGAATGTATACCTGACTCTGTTATCATAATCTTGTAACAA
Organism: Epimenia babai; assembly: GCA_011762755.2. Taxonomy (NCBI): domain Eukaryota; kingdom Metazoa; phylum Mollusca; class Solenogastres; order Cavibelonia; family Epimeniidae; genus Epimenia; species Epimenia babai. The sequence continues at coordinate 8,267 of WURV02195024.1, read as the reverse complement.
TTTTGAATATCAAATTGTAGGTAGTGATATTTATCGGATCAACATGAAATAGGAATGGAAGAATTGATATACCATAAATTTTCATTTGCTTATCGGGTATTTTTTCAGTATTATAGAGTATAATAGAACTGATTTACGATATATTCTCATTTGTTTAACCAGTATTTTTTAGTTACTTTACACATTATTGGGAGCAGGGAGATTATGCGGTAGATCTTTGAGGTTAAAATCCCCCCAGACTGGGGGATAATAAAGGTAAAGGCGAGGTTTTGGTGCTACTTTATAATTCCATGTACATTGCCCTATTACATCATCCCTACGATATTTTTATAATAAACCATTCCACGACAAATCTTTCTCAATATTCAAGCACGAAAATCTTGCTCATTTTCTTTTTGTGGAAGGTGCAGGAAAAATCCCTGGTTTATGCTGGTTGCAAAGGCATGGAATTCCCATACAATCGTAGGTAGTTAATTAACCCTTACCACGCTGATATCTGTTTATCACATTACTACAGCGATACAATACTGTGACAACGGTGTGCTAAGGGTTAATACCAGTTTGTCTTGTTGAGATTTCATTTGGTTATTAATGAAAATTTCAACCCATCAGAGTCTTACTTCCATGATTTACTATAGACACACCACTACAAAATGCCAGCTGATAAGACCGGCGGGTAATGGTTCACTAAGTCAATCGGTCAACTAACGATTTCTTCCAATCAATTATCAAATGGCTTAGTCCTGGACTTTCGTCTTTGTTAACTACAGACTCGCCCGGTGAAAGACCAACAATGCTCAGACAGCGGTTAATCCCAGGCCTGCTGTTACTTACACAAAGCATATTCTTCCAGACTCCAGAGACAATCAATATATCCCGATGAATGTGACTCGCAAGACACATGCGACGTGGGAGTCTATTGATAGCATCATCCACTCAAAGTGGATCATGATAATTATAGAATGTATCGTACCATAATGATTCGTCATGACATTATATCTTAAACATTTTTTTTCCTCTATCGCCAATCGATATTAATTTCTCATTAATAATATGTAAATTTAATTACTTCATACTACAATAAATGAAGTTCTTACTACGTAAATGCCAGTGACTGATTGGTCGAAAGTGATAATGTTTATAAAGACTTTTTTCGTTTTCCGAAAACCGTACTGGCTTTCACTCAGGAATTTGTTTCCATTTACAAAGGATTTACAAAATGTGTATTAAAGATTTTAGAAAATTGGATGAGTTGTTTGTTGCCGTATTTTAAAAGAGCGGCGATAACATTTGTTCAGGAAATTATCATGCCATTAACATACACCACTGTCATATTACTTCGTACATATATGACATAAATGTCTCCTAATTCATCTATTTCCATAGTTATTTACAGATTACCTATTGAATCCGTATGTTTTGTTTCTGAGTGTATTAATCTCTATAATATCACTCAGTGGTATCGACGAGCATGGAGTGAGTAACAATGCTTGGTTTCATGGTAATGCTATGAAATGGAATATATTTGATTTAAAGTGCACTAATAGCATTGCTCTCTAACACACTTTACATCAATAAATACACCATTTAAAAAAACATTGATATGGCCTAGCAGCATCGTCAGAAAATAACAAACATATAAAATAACACTGAAACACTAATGATCGCCCTAAACTAATAACTAAGAAGGCTAAATAATGTCCATACGAATAACATACGAATAACATGGTTGAAGACATATTTTATCACATATTGCAGTATTTTCGCAATTTGCTCCTCGCCTTTTCAATGCTCATCCAGTTAACATACGACAATGCAAAAGTATAAATCAATTTAAAAGCCAACTAAAAACACACTTGTTTACCAAAGTTTACAACTAAATTATCAAGAATTTTCGTCATCATCACCTTTTTACTGTAGTTTTAAGTGTTCTTAATCTCCATACAATGTTGGTTCTGATGTATACGATAATATTTAAGATATTATATATATATATATGCAAGCAAATTGTGAAATATCGCAATACGTGATAAAATATGTCTTTAACCGGGTTATTAGTGTAGACTTCTTAGTTATTAGTTTAGGAAGCTCTTAAGTGTTTTATTGCTAATTTATAGGTGGGTTTTTTCTGATGACTCTTTTAAGCCGTATCAATATTTTTCAAAAAGTGTATTTATTGCTGTAAATTGTTATATAGCAATGCTATTAGTGCAATATTAATCAAATACATTTCATATACTGTATACGTGGCTATTTTTGGTCTACAAATTTTACAATGTCAATGATATGTGTTGGACAACATTTAGTTGAGTCGAACATACAATGCACCGATATCATGTAATTGTTCAACATCACAATGGTTGGTAGTTGGTCGAGCAGTGATAAAATTTTGGCCATAAATGTACAGCTTTTCGTGACATTGTCTACAGGACAGCTCAGTGGTAAAGTGCCGGCATCCGAACCAGAAGGTGAAGGAAGGGTTCGAATCCGGACAGCGCCTATTGTGTTTTTCCGCTGTATCCTTGGGCAAAGTACTTTATCTCGATAGCTCTGGTCGACTTAGCTATAACTGCTATAAGTCTTGGTGAAATTTTGCAAATTAATATGCACTGGGAAAGTACATTCTTCATACTGATGGGGATTTTTCCTGCAGAGGATTTCCTTTTTTCGATATTTGTTCTACCTTCCACTGTATTATTCAACATTGTTAGCTCTTTCATGCTCACTGTAAATGTACATAATGTATCTAACATTGATCTGTATTACCTGTATACTAGTCGCCCCCCCCCTGTGAGTCCTCGCGTACTGTCATATGCCAAGCTGCGCAAGGCATTTAGTGTGTGATATAAATGTCTAATGTACTTATTTCACTTATGCGACCGACTCATTGCGATATTTATATTTGATTAGAGAAGGGAATATCCAAGTGACATTTCGTGGGTCCGATAACACCACATACAGGACTATTTCGCCATGGCCAGTATAAAACAATGACGCGTATTATTGATGTGGATGATTGCCCTTAGAGTAATGTGTTTTTAAACTTATCAACACAAAAAAGCCACTTGTAGATATATATTGGTGTAAAAATTATATTGATATATTTGTCTATATTTTGTATCAATGCAATCTCGATTTGTAAATTTTGACATTATAATTCGGCTTCGTATATCATTTTGAACTCAACTTTTGCTACACGAATAACCGGCAATAAATTGAGATAATGAATATAAAGGCATGAATAATATAATTTTAAAAGTGAAATATTGGAGACATCGGGAAAACGTTAATTTTGTCAAGTTTGTGCATTTACAATATTACTACGAGTTGTGTACTGGGTAGAAAAGTGACATGAGACAGATGTTAACACCGCATACAGCGTAAGTCATAGTATAAGGTCAGCATGTCAAATGTATGACTAAAACATCTATAAAACGTTGATTTGATTGTTCCATAGTCTCGATGAAGCGTATTACATATATGCGAAAGCTCGATCATGAATAAATTTAGTGAGGCTCAAATGGTGATACCATGGTCTTTACTGAATAAAATTATTACAGCTAATCAAACTGTACATTTATCTAGTTTCAGGGAAGATGGAGTGAACACATCGGATAAGGTGATCTGAATCAGTCCGTTAATGTTATAACTTGGAATATTAAGATATTTTGGTCATTTTTTTACCATATTCTGATAATTTTAACTTGGAATTTACGTCAAACGTGGCATATCCGAGATTTGCACAACCTGATATTAATCCAGCCAAATCAAAGGTCTATTGTGTACTAAATACATAGCCTGCCCGTGGGAAAACACCTAATGTGAAAAACCCACCGAGTCTGGGCGGAAAATTGACCTTTTTCCATTCATGCCACCGGTTCCAGATGTCTACATACGAGCTACATATGTCGCACAGCCCGCTAAGTCTATGGAAGGTCAATGGTTTTTTACAATGAGTTGACGACATAGCGGGGAGGTAAATGTTAATAAAGATTATATAGAGTGCATATGAAGCACAGCAAACGTCAGAGGGAAAAAGCCCTAATAGAAAACCACACTGCAAGGGCAATGGAGTTTAAGGCGTTTTCAGCCCGAAAAGCGCCACAGTTAGTATACTGGTTAGAGCTGGAATTGAACCAGGGACCCCTGGATTGAAAGTCAAACGCTCTAAGCACCGTGTCAGCTGCCCCCGTAACCTTAGTTAGTCAATAAGATGTTACCTTCACTTTTCGTATAATATAATAGTAAATGAAAGCCGCACTTGAATTTTGATCAGATATTGATTATGATTGGTCTAGTTGGAAATGGTTTCACATTCTGCAGCAATTAATCGAGAACAACGCAGTGAGGTAAAAGAGTAAAGGACATGTGACACAACGGATATTTCCATACTGTATTAGAAAGCTGCAAATGCTTAATGAAATGCTAGATAAAAGCAACAAGAGGCCTAAGAAGCCTCAAGATGCTCACCTGAAAAAAGAAAAATACAAAAAAGAGGCCAAGGAAGCTATGTTGATATTAGGACGAGGAGACAACAAGGAGACTTCTTGACACCAAAAACAAGAGGCCATAGAGACTTGAAAATACCCATCAAGATACTGAAACAAGAAAATACAGATTTGTTGATAAACCTGGGCTGAAATCACATCTAATTGCCTAAATAGAGATGCTAAACAAATCTGAATGAGACCTACACAGACAATATCTGCCGAATGTCAGATGTCAGAACTTTCCACTGAGTGGATATGAAGATTTTCAAATAAAAAAGTTGATAGAAATTACCCCCCTTTGCTCCCATGATGAGATGCTGAACAAATCTGAAAGATACTAATCCAAGGACAATATGAAGGGTTTTTGAGAAAAATATTTTTCAAGTAAAAGTACAGACATCAGCACAAGTTACCTCCCCTTACTACCGTGACAATACGATGACCAAATCTAGAGAAGACCAACCCAAGTACAATAATAGCGAAATAGCAGACCTCTGCAATAAGAGTTCTTTGAGAAGAAAAAACACTAACATCAAAAGAAGTTACCTCCCTTTGCTGTGATGACGATACCATGGACATATCTAGAAGAGACCATTCTAACGACAATATCTGACAAATAGCATACCTCTGCAATAAGCAGTTCTTGAGAAGATTTTTCGAGAAAAAATATGAACATTGGCAGAACTTACCTCCCCTAGATGCGATGACGATACCATGAACAAATCTAGAAGAGACCATCACTAGGACAATATCTACCAAATGGCAGACCTCTGCGATAAGCGGTTCTTGAGAAGATTTTTTACGAAAATGTTAACAACATCGGACAGACGGACGATGGACGAACTTCCATCAGAAAATCTCCCAGAGCATAAGCTCAGGTGAGCTAAAAATACTGATTAACTAAGTAACCTGAATTCTCTGTAGAAATATTTTCTGCAGGAATGTGCACCAAATATTTAGAGATGAAGTTAACACTGAACCACACACCTCACCCCACATTTCGTATTTCCTGTCCTGCGGAAAAACGTGTTAAGTTGCATAAACAGAAAACAACTCTCTAAATCTCTGTATACTCACATCGTCTGTAATAATCGTAGAGGGAGACACCGCTCACATAATGAGCGTATAATAATGTACAATTAGAGTTTATGAACAAGGTTGTATACTTAGGGGGTAACGTTGCTTTACAGGTGGGTGACTGCAAAAATCAATAGCCCCCAAAACAAGGGCATTGTAGGTGAAAATGTTCTCTTACACAAGTACCAAGTGGAGGTAGCCGTGTTAGTCTACGCACGTAAAAAACAAGGAATAAAGTGTAGCACCTTATGAGACTAACAAAAGTTTATTGAAACACAATAAAGACAATGTGTTTTTAATAAAAAATTGAGTAATATTTGAATCTTTGTCATATCTACATAGTACGGCCTTGCGTGGGAAAAACTTGATTTTCTGCCAGCAAGTTGTCTATTCGGACAATGCAAGGGGCGTAATACAAAAGTGCAAGTGAGGTGGTTACGCCCCTTGAAACTGACAAATTAAAATGTTAATATTAAACATATTGCTTGAGTGTGGCATAGCAATACGCTGCACAATTTGTGGTACAAGTAAAAGTACCACAAGTATATGATAAAGGAAAACATTATGTGTAGATCATGTGGACTGGTATGCCATGAGTATGGTTATCTGGGGAAATGCACTTGAGTGGGTAGTTATTTTGAACAAGATCGAGAAAAAATTTTTCATACAAGTTGTCATTAATTTAACTAAGGTCGATGATTAATTTTTTTCCCTGTGTTTAATCCCTATGTACAGTATTGTACGATATTCATGACTGAAGGAAATGTTCTACATCATGCACATTTGCAGTAATGCTGTTCTATGGGGTGGGGGACGTACCTGAGTCAACATCAACCAGACGGCGTCTCTAATGTCAGCAAGACGCTTCACATAATTCACAAAGTGCAGTAGCTTGTCCACGCCCTGCCGAACGTCCTCTATACACCTGAAATGACAACCATAAAACGCAACCAATAAACCTGCCAGGGAAGATTCTCTCACTGAACGTTTATCCAATCCACCGCTTGGACGTGTTGACCATAAAGGTCCTAAATAAAGATTATACGCGACAACTGAGCAAGGGCGATAAAAAGAAACGACGATAAACACGAGGCTTTGCTAGATAATCTCACCCGCTGCACCACTGCTGGCACTGCTGTTGTATGTAAGACACCGGTAGGGATGTGGCCGACGCCCGTAACGTGGGGCGGTAATCTGAAGTTAAAGTCAAAAACATACATTGGGAAATATATATATATATATAAAATGGGAAATATATATATATATAAAATTTGAGAAATGTTCTCATTACCTGGCAATAATCGTGGGTAACATATCACCGATCAATATGACGTAAGTAACCCAGAGTTAGCCACAGACATATGGTGACGACTTAATTGTATTGTTCTATAAATAACTGGGCACTGCGAACATTATACCCAGAAAGTTTTTCACTTGGATAGACCAACGTTACCTTCTAGTCTACTGTTTTTTGAATGAGAACATTCCTTGATATACAAGATGTGTACAAAACAATGAAACTCTTTGTCCTCAACAGTTTTTACATCAAATTTGATAAAGTTGTAGAAACAGTGATGAGCATACTGACCAGTTACTGTCTGTGGAAGACACCGACTGGACACTGATCCGTGCCTGTCCAGTAAGCCCGCCTCTGTCAATTCGATTAAATCACTGTTGTATACTAGAAGAGACCATTGAACACATAGAACACATAGGCAGAGCATGGCTAAGTTGGTGGAGGATAGTCTGGTTTAGATAACAGTGGCTAGGTTGGTTGAGGATAGTCTGGTTTAGATAACAGTGGCTATGTTGGTTGAGGATGGTCTGGTTTCGGTAACAGTGGCTAGGTTGGTTGAGGATGGTGTGGTTTAAATAACAGCGGCTAAGTTGGTTGAGGATGGTCCGGTTTCGATAACCGTGGCTAGGTTGGTTGAGCATAGCTGGTTTAGATAACAGTGGCTAGGTTGGTTGAGGATGTTCAGGTTTAGATAACAGTGGTTGGGGATAGTCTGGTTTAGACAACAGAGGCTAGGTTGGTTGAGGATAGTCTGGTTTAGACGACAGTGGCTAGGTTGGTTGAGGATGGTCTGGTTTAGATAACAGAGGCTATGTTGGTTGAGGATAGTCTGGTTTAGATAACAGTGGCTATGTTGGTTGAGGATAGTCTGGTTTAGACAACAGAGGCTATGTTGATTGAGGATAGTCTGGTTTAGATAACAGTGGTTGAGGAGAGTCTGGTTTAGATAACAGTGGCTAGGTTGGTTGAGGAAAGTCTGGTTTAGATAACAGTGGCTATGTTGGTTGAGGATAGTCTGGTTTAGATAACAGTGGTTGAGGATAGTCTGGTTTAGATAACAGTGGCTATGTTGGTTGATAGTCTGGTTTAGATAACAGTGGCTATGTTGGTTGAGGATAGTCTGGTTTAGACAACAGTGGCTAGCTTGGTTGAGGATAGTCTGGTTTAGATAACAGTGGCTAGGTTGGTTGAGGATAGTCTGGTTTAGATAACAGTGGCTAGGTTGGTTGAGGATAGTCTGGTTTAGACAATAGAGGCTAGGTTGGTTGAGGATAGTCTGGTTTAGACAACAGTGGCTAAGTTGGTTGAGGATAGTCTGGTTTAGACAACAGTGGCTAGGTTGGTTGAGGATAGTCTGGTTTAGATAACAGTGGCTAGGTTGGTTGAGGATAGTCTGGTTTAGA
>WURV02195013.1:0-12087 GCA_011762755.2 Epimenia babai | reverse complement strand
GTGTTTGTTTTTCATCCAAGATCAAGATGCCCATACCAATCATGGAAATTTGTCGTAGGCATCATCTTGTCACAATAACTAAGGGATACTATGGTACGTAAAATAAAACTTCAAACTTTAAAACGGCCGTTGAGTTTGAGCCATGTCTTCGATCTCTTACGATAGTCGCGCCAGGCGGTTAGAGTTACACCTAACGGACTGTTTTTTTTTCAAGTCTATAGGAGTTTAGCTAATAACATGCAGATGAAAATACAGATCCAATAAGGTGAACAGTTTTGATGAAGAAAAGGACCATGAAGAAATACTTAACCAGAGACATTGATAGGCGATATCAGTTCGTTATCCATTCGGCCTATCCTCTCCTTGTGGCGTATTTAGGAAGGAGGCTAGCCGACTCGCCTACCCTGGGAGGGGATTCGAAAAATCACCTTTTTACAGAAACCAAGGCTTCTGCTCTCGGACCGTGAATATCACGGGCTCATGGACTTTACAGTACCGGTAGAATAGTACATAGGACCCCTGTCGACAACACTCATTAGAAACAACATCTCGACTCTACATTTAAGATTTCTCAAAACAGACACAGTTGCACGTGAATACACATTGCTATCCTGCTTTAGAATCTTTCCAGATATACGTCAAATGGCATCAGCTGCAGTCTAGGGATAATAAAAGCGTTATACGGTGTTTGGTCGACGGAATACAGTTAAGACGGCTCTCGCTGTTACTCTCTCCCTCTCTTTATTCCACTTTTCTCTGTCTCGCTTTTCCCTGCCCCCCTCCCTCATCCCTTATTTCATCCCACCCTTTAAGTTGGTCGAGCCACGGGCTACGAGCCAAAGCGGAGAAGATTTCGACCAGGATGGACACCATTTGTGGTGAACGGTTGTATACTTTGGCAAAATGCTTAATTTCAGTGACCAATCAATAGAGGTACTCGATTAATTAATTCGTGGCAACCCGAGCAAGTATGCGCTGGAGAAAAAGTAATAGTTGGGCATTCTGATGTCTGCTACAGAAACCGCATTCGCTAACAATAAATTGTCAACCACCATTTTACGAGCCACGCAGGCGTATTTAATCAACTGCATATAAACATCAGACTGAAACAATTTAAGATATATATATAATTAATTTTATTTCTCATACAAGATATCTTATCAGATGGTTGTGAAACACTAGGACGACGTGTCTCGTTCTCTATCGACGCATTCCGTTGCCAATAGTGCCATCGTTAAATTGTCTTTCATTTGATTTTATTGATAAACACGTTATAAATCACATTTTTCACATTTTTAATCCTACCTGCCAGGACACCTACCGGCGTATAGAGCAGGACTATAATTACTTATATATTTGTACAAGATGGCCAACTCTATATTTTACTCGTTTATATTTGAAGAATGTCACACTTTTACTTACAAATCGGCCGATGTCATTTAAGAATTTAGGATTACGCATGGTGAGTAAGCTTATAGTTTTGCCCATCTTGTGAATATCAGGATATTGGTTGTAGTAACGAGAAAGATACTGCTGTGTAATATGTGCGATGGTAGGGCATTTGAGTAGGAAGTGTGGCAGGTCACCAACTTCACCGACGTCACATATAGTACATAGCCTCATATGTTTAGGGATGCGCGAATAGTGCTGAAGTGCAATAGTAGAGTAGACTGACGTATAGAACAAGGAAAAGACTGTAGCACCTTATGAGACTAACGAAGGTGTATTGAAACACGAGCTTTCGCAGACACAAGGAATGCTTCATCGGGTGAATGAGTGAGATTAAGTAAAACACACATTTATCTAGCACAAGTACAGAGGTATGAATTTAATCTTTACAAAAATGAAAAGAAAGCAAAAAATTATAACGTGAATTAGATCGGCCTAGACAAAAGAACAATAACGAAATAAGACAATGGTAGTGAAATAATAGCGCGATAATGTGGTTTGGATGAGAATGATAATAATAATGCGTTCGGTGTGACTAATCATAGAACAATAGCGCAATGTTATACCTATGGACTGAGGTATGTTATTCGGTGTAACGGTAGTTAATTAGTGTCAATATCCATACTACTCTATAAAATAGTACGTTTTCGTTTCTCGTAAACAAGAAAGCCCGAAAGTGATGTTTAACTGTCTACATTCAGTACATCATTGTTATTATAAGAATATGAATAGTTTTAAGTTCCGCTTCCGGGTCCTCGTTTACGATATCCAAAGGAATATCGTATTAAAGCTGAATACACAAAATATCTTTATAAAACCGAAACGCCGCCAAAGTTAGTAGCTTATTTGTTGGTAAATGTCGATTGATATTAACAGGTGCGAGGTGTGTTGTAAACCCAAACATAACTTCAAGGTGAAATTCTTTTTATTCGCTCAACCAGCGGCGAGTACAAAGAGGACGGGTGCAAAGAATGTTTGTAAAACGTTACAAATTCTCTACAAAAACGTGTCAATTTGGGTGAAATATTGGAGACTTGTGTCAACACATTCGGGTGGGAGGCAACGGAGCAAGGGGCCGAGAAGAAGGGCACGGAAGTTACGATGTGTGTCGAGTAACGCTATCCTTGTCTAAATCCTATTATGTTCGATGATTGTGTGGACACAGCGAAGACTTATGACATCTTCACCCGACCACAAAGGCACCAAGAGCTAATGTTATTGGACGAACACAAAGGCACTGCGGCGCTTTCTGAGACAACAATGCGAGTAGCTTGGCTTGCGATACAAACGCGGATAAAGTAATTATAAAAACTACGGAAATATCGAGCAATTCCTCGTAGAAATCGAAGCTTTATGATTTCACTTAAATAGTACATTCATGCGTTTCCCGTTACAACACGTTAGTATTATTTTTTCGCGTCAAGTCTGATACGGGGAACTTTCATTTGTGCCCATCATCGTCAACTTAACACGTGACAATGACGACACAGTTAAATTGTTATGTAAGCTCTGCGGCCCACGCCCTGCAGCGGGCGTACCCCTACGAACCCGCATCCATCGCCATGACATGTCTTCGTTTAGTGCTCCGTTTTATTGCTAACGTTTTTTCAATAACGCCTGACAACACAAGCCACGCCGGTTTCTGGCTCGTTTGACAAATCACCGTCAATCGGTAATTGGTTCAAAAAAAGTCGAGTAATTTTGGTGAACGGCGACTGTGAATCGGGTGTCGTATCCTCAAAACTGAATGTTGGTCGCGATGAATGATGGAACTGCGTAGAGATTCTTCGGCAACGAATTCAACTCTTGAACTTTGCCGCTACCCCGCTGTTAATAACATTTTAGATTTCAAATTGTTCGATGGCCATCATGTCAACACTATTGTTGATTTCACTCGTAATGTCGAACACAACTCGCAATCTCTTTATGAGAAAATATCGCGGAGTTTTAATTTCTTCCCGTATGGCGTCATTTTGACACTGGGCCGGTGTTGATTGGCAATAAACATGTCTTCGTTTTCACAAGTGCAAAATGACAACGCCACGCAACAGCATCGCAAGTGCTGCTTCTTGACTTGTGGAGAGTCTTATATACGACGTATATACTAACATTTTTATGTAACTGGCGGGCGGCGAAACTTACGACACCAGCCGAGTGGAGTTTCATTCAGACGAATGTAAAATATTGACATAAATAAAGTTGTCATTGATCTATGACGCCCTGATCGACAGAAAAGGGCAACTAATCTCTTCGTATTTCGACGTCTTGATAAATTGATTGATGCATGTCGTATATTCTTACGGTGAGCGGAATCGTTGTATTGTTGTATATACGGGGCGGCAGTTGGACGAGAGCCAGGAGCACTGGGCTCGTAACCGAAAGGTCGCGGGTTCGAAATCGCCCGATAGTCGACGTTTCTGCGATGATCCTCAGCCAATTAGCCCCGATTGCCGGAGTAAACCCGTCTCCCAAATGGGTAGACGCTTGATATTGTCTTTGGCGGTTGAAGTGCGAGTGTCGAAGGTATTGTATTTGCGCTTAATATAGCCGCCATAAAAACATCCATTATAAACCGCATCTGAGAGCTGTGACTGATACTCTATAACTGTTGTATTTGACCTTTTAACGTGAAGTAATTTTCATTCGATCAACCTTAAGAATGCGTATTACATTAGGATTATGAATAAATTCTAATAGTCTCTAAATGTGTTACTTTTGTGTTACTTTCGTATTTTAACACACCTATCACGAAAAACAAAACATATATACTTGTCGAATTAGTGAGGTATATTGAAGCAATGATCTCTTTGTAATTCTGGTGCTTTTATTGTTCAAATAATCATCTCTTCCCATTTACGAGATTCCGGTATGTAGGTCAGCATTAGATCAAAAAATACAAAGAACCACATTGGCTACCCAATTAACATCACGTTAGATAAAATAGTTATTGTGCTTGATGCACGCGCGGGTTTATTCCGTCGTTTTGCTTTCTGTTTTTCTATTTCGTGTTTTTTATCGTTTTAGGGCACATCCATCAGTATAAAAATCTTATATGATATCGCGGATATTGAACGATATTCTTCATTGCCACGATTTTCTGGTGCGAGATGAGTCATTTCGGGCAGAATTCTTGAATAGAGGTTTTGATTTAGCGTTTTCAATATGCGACTAATACTAAAGGATATTACTAGCGATAAAGCCATTACACGCCATGCGACACGTGCATAAAGGCAGCGTAACGCTCGTTGAGCGGTGTTGCCCGATCCTATGGGATAGACGGTCTTTTGTAATCACAATTATGAGGGGCTCTAGCGTTCCTCGTAGCGTCCCTCGTAGCGTCCCTCATAACGTCCTTCATAACGCTTAGCGATTGCCCATAAATCAACATGATTTAGCCGTTGTCGATGCCGTGACGCAAGCCGAACGCTCCTGGATTAGCCGCGAACATCCATTGCCATGTATTGTGTTCGCCCGGATGATCCCATATTTCTATGGGATAATAGGCCGATGCGAAACCATTTTAAAACTCTGCAGTAGGCGGTGTTCGAGCATCGATGAAGCGTTTACCCACACTGATAAGTGAGACGACACTTGTGCACTCGTCTTCACCGTCTCAAAAATATCTCGTCCATTTCAAAATATCTTAACTCAACCTTCCCTCAACCGCTCGTTCACGCTTTCGTGTCTGCCCGTATTAACAACTGTAATTCCCTCTACTAACTTTCCAACCTGTGACATTCATCGACTCCAGAAGCTCCAAAACAGCTCGGCTCGTCTTCTCACTCACTCCCCTCGCTCACAACATATCACCCCTCCATCTCCCTTCATTGGCTCCCTGTGGAACAGCGCATACAGTTTAAAACACTTGTTCTTGCCTACAGATGCCTCAATCTCACTGCACCGAAGTATCTCAGCGATCTCACTGTCATTCATAAGTCTGCCAGAAACACGAGGCAGTGGAAGACACTCAATCTCCTTGTCCCAATGTCTTAGCGTGTACACTTCGGCGATCGTACTTTCACCTTCAACTCCGCTCTACTCTTCAACGCTCTCCTTCTTGACATCAAAACATCTCCCACTCTCAACATTTCAAAACCAAACTCAAAACTCTCCTCTTCACTCGTGCTCACACATAAACTTACTACACAGTTCTGATATATTTGTATGTAAATCTTTATAATCCAAAGTCATCACCGTAAGTATGTGTATCCTGTACAAGTTTATACCACCAATAGGCATTGCAGTACCCATCATATTGCACATAATTTCAGTAGTTTATGTTTTTAACTAGTAACATTGTAAATTGTCGTTGCCATCATCTTGTCATTATTGACCAAGGGATAATTCAGCACTCTAAATAAAGCTTTATTATTATTATCATCATTAAAACGACAGCGTCAGCCATGGGCATTGTCTTAAGTATTCATATACTGTAACTAACGTTTTCGAAATCACTGAGACGGTTTGCGATGTAAGCGTTTTCCATAAGGTCTTTGTTACTTTAATTCACGATCTGTTATCTATCTGCCTCACCCCAGATCTCTCTTCTATGGCGACACCCTGGTCCGATCTTGTCGGGTCTGCTTTTGTTTAATGCTTCGCCGACCACAAATAGAGATGTTTTTAACACCAACGCCTACTGATTCGGACACGGATATAAGTCAAATGCACACGATCAACTCTCGCACTGCTGTTAATGCTAGATACTGGCAGGTACTAATCGTAATAAAAGAGCGGTTATAGAGACAACTTGGACCCTAAAATCACGGTTAAAACCGTCTGACGCGACTTGACGCTAGAGTAACATAGATCTCGTGAAGAGAGGTAGTCTCTCTTAAATAAATAAATAAATAAATAAATAAATATATGAATGAATGAATGAATGAATGAATGAATGAATGAATGAATGAATGAATGAATGGATGGATGGATGGATGGATGGATGGATGAATGAATGAATGAATGAATGGAAGGGAAGGAAGGAAGGAAGGAAGGAAGGAAGGAAGGATGGATGGATGGATGGATGGATGGATGGATAAATAAATAAATAAATAAATAAATAAATAAATAAATACTCGCTATTGACTTGTTTAATTCCGATTGATTAACTACAGTTAACATGATTTCGTCAAATTTTATTACAAAAACGTCAGTATGACGATACTAGTTGATAGTGATTCTAGAGTTGTGCCAACGTGGCCCGACCGTCAACTCGACTCGACACCGAACGATTTCAACATTATTGAATAGAGTATGGGAACAGGTATACATCATCGTGTATATACATAGCCGTATAATGGCTTATCAAACTCCTTTCGCCTGATAAAAAATAAAGTAACACCTTTGGAGATTAATGTTATTTAAAGAAAAAACGCGCATTCGCACACATGTATGCGCTTGTCATGTCGATGAAATAAAAGTTTCATACGAACGAATCACAAGTCACATCTTGTTACCTACTTTTTATTATTTTGTTAAAAGACTACGGCTTCAATTAACTTTCTCTCGGCTGATTACATTCAAACCCTAATCAGGTGGATTCTGGTTTGTGTGTAACTACGCTATAATCAGGCCGAGTCGCGTTTGAATGTAATCAGGCCGAGTCGCGTTTGAATGTAATTAGGCCGAGCCGTGTTTGAATGTAATCGGGCTGTCTCGTGTGGAAATGTAATCAGGCCGAGCTGTGTTTGAATGTAATCAGGCTGTCTCGTGTGGAAATGTAATCAGGCCGAGCCGTGTTTGAATGTAATCAAGCTGTCTCGTGTTGAAATGAAATCAGACCGAGTCGCGTTTAAATGTAATCAGGCTTGATCATGTTGAAATGTAATCAGGCCTAGTCGCATTTGAATGTAATCAGGCCGAGTTGCGTTTGAATGTGGTCCGGCTATCTCATGTAGAAATGTAATCAGACCGAGACGCGTTTGAATGTAATCAGGCCGTCTCGTGTTGAAATGTAATCAGGCCGAGTCGCGTTTGAATGTAATCAGGCCGAGTCGTGTTGGAATGTAATCAGGCTGTCTCGTGTAGAAATGTAATCAAGAAGAGTCGTGTTTGAATGTGATAGGGCTGTCTCGTGTTGAAATGTAATCAGGCTGTCCCGTGTAGAAATGTAATCAAGCCGAGTCGCGTTTGAATGTAATCAGGCCGTCTCATGTTGAAATGTAATCAAGCCGAGTCGCGTTTGAATGTAATCAGGCTGTCTCGTGTAGAAATGTAATCAGGCCGAGTCATGTTGAAATGGAATCGGACGAGCTGTGTTTGAATCTTAACAGGCCGCCTCATGTTTGGATGCAATCAGGCCGACTCGTGTTGAAATGTAATGAGACAAGCTGTGTTTGAATGCAATCAGACCGAGTCGTGTTGAAATGTAATCAGATGAGCTGTGTTTGAATGTAATTAGGCCGAGTCGTGTTGAAATGTAATCAGACGAGCTGTGTTTGAATCTGAACAGGCCGTGTCATGTTTGAATGCAATCAGGCCGAGTCGTGTCGAAATGTAATCAGACGAGCTGTGTTTGAATGCAATCAGACCGAGTCGTGTTGAAATGTAATCAGACGAGCTGAGTTTGAATGCAATCAGGCCAAGTCGTGTTGAACTGTAATCAGACGAGCTGTGTTTGAATCTGGACAGGCCGTGTCATGTTTGAATGCAATCAGACCGAGTCGTGTTGAAATGTAATCAGACGAGCTGTGTTTGAATGCAATCAGACCGAGTCGTATTCAGTTTAATCGACGAAGCTTTCTCACAAAGCTAGCATACAGTAATATATAGTGAACACGAACAATAACAGTGAACACACAGTGAACACAGAACGCATCGGGCACTCCCCTAATCCAGGTTGTTTCAGCGACATCTCGCCGAATCCTACATTAAACGCTGCATTCTCCAGCGGATCACTAGGGATAATTCAATTTTCTCAGCTATCATCCCTCGATGCGATGTTGTTGCATCGGGCAGGTCTACATGTCCGCGTCACCATACCGTGTGAGTCCGCTCGCAGCGCGCTGGGACCCGGTCGCATCCGTGCCATGTCGCCTGTCCCACAATTAGATTATTCTTTCTAAATCGACACAGACTCTATCATTTCGGCGCGATTCTCGATCAATTCTTGCCTCTCTCCGCCGCCCGCGTGTCGCGTTAATTTGTTTTAATGTTGGGATAAGTGGCAACAATGCGACGTCTGGGCGAGCGGCCGTGGTTTATAGTGGGTCGGTCCGTGAGTCACGATTGGGGCCGGGGTATGCTGTACTAACAAGGGGCATCAATCACGGGCTGGCGGACGGGCAGTCGTGACGGAAGTATCTCCTACAAATGATCATCAATCTTTGTATGTTAGGTACCTCTTGAAGCACCTCATTCGATGAACACTCGGCAAATTTTTAGATAACTCAATGTCCTAGTTTATTTACTATTGGTATTTTCATACGTTAGGTAGTTTTCCTAACACAATACATACATTCAGGCTGGTATACTGATATACTATACTATTTCGCCGCTTTAATGGAACTTCTTACATAAAGAAATTCTTCTTCACCGATATTGGTCTCAAAACACAAATGGCATTACGCAAGAAACGGGGTGATGTCGCCCTGAGACAGGTCAAAGCCATTGGATCTTTGAGCATGATCCACACGGAGATAAGATCAATTTCATTGAATATTTTCCGCCATATATCCGTTCCCATCGCGCCGAGTAACGCTTGATGTTTCGATCCACGGAGTTGTTGTTATCTGGATTGAAGATTTTCCACGTGGTATTTTGTATTCGCCATATGATTTTCTTTCGGTGTGCTGTATGTGTAATATGAGGCAGTAATCGTGACATAGGCCTACGTGCAAGTTTGATTAGATCTTCCAACATACATGTTACCAACATCCATCCGTATTAAACACTAACGAGTCGTAAATTCCTGGATGGACATTGCGATGGTAATTAGGATAGCCAATGTGGTTCTATAAATAGCTGGAGAGAAATGCACAGGAAAAAACCTATACCCCTGATGGGACGTATGGGACTTATACCCCACGGTCCCATCAGGGGTATAGGTTTTTCCTTTGCATTTCTCTCTGGATAGACATTGTACCCTATTGTACCCCGGGAACAAGGCTGCAGGGAACCGGAGATTATAGGTGACACGGGAATATTACGGTGCATTGATTAACATTGGGCCTATAAGAGAATGGACATATCGGCTATGCCATCGACCATACCTTTCACGCTAGCATCTTTAAAGTTCCTACTACTAAGAGTTAGTTATGCGTGTGGTCGTTATGTTTTCGGACGACAAGTGCTCGGTAAACACAGTCCTACGTTACCCGAGACAGTCTGTGTATTATAAAATCATTGTTGACACATCGTCGAATTGTTACCTTACCAAATCGATACTCCGGCATGTACACCTGGGCGAAGACAAACATCGTTGGCTTAAAACCGACGCCGGCCGCAGAATTCAATAAGAAGACGTGTTTCCTCAGCTACGAACTCGCTTACATCCAATGTGTTGATTCATTAATATGGATTTGAAACATTCACTTATAACTCCGCGGTAGATGTCCCATTTTCAGACCGGAAGTGACGTTTTGTGCGATGTGTACGCAATGTGCTCATTAATACAACATCGTATTAAGTCGTCTCTTGTTGAGGCGTATACTTGTTCTTTTACTATCAATAAATTGCATTCGTAAAATGTGCTTTTAGGGCGATTGATGAAAATCCTGCATACCAGACTTATACACTGGTCCATGGAAGCTTGTATTTATTATTATTTGATACTTGGCCCGTAATGCATTTTCACTCTTCTCCTTGTTCCAAAATGTCTATCATTCCGTGTTATGATAATTACCTGTCTATTTCACTAATTAAATACACGTCCATCCATTTCATACCTTAATCTTTTATACTCATTCTATTGTAGAATAAAAATAGCATTTTATTATTCTTAGTTCTGTTTTATAATTTAAGGTCACAAAGACGTCTTATTATAATGATATAGTATGTTCAGTTCGAGTTGTTTCGCGGGGTTTCAGGTTTGCCAAATCATCAGAGGATTCCAACGAGTGTGCAACCGTTAAACATCGTCATACGATAGCGTAAATTTTAGTCGGCTTTTTTGACTATTTTTAAGATATACAAATTGGAAATACGGGATAACACAAGATATCAACTTAAACTGAGATTCTGGAAGCTGCCAGCTGACGTAAGTTTGCTCTAACAACCACTTATAGAGAACAATGCTCAGGATATTTCTTCCATGAACACAGAAAGTTTAAAGTCACACAATCGCAGGACGATTCCATAACGTTTTCCGTATAAATTAGGTGATTATTTTAATTGGAGATATTCTATTGCACTTACGCCGGAATCGCTCGCTCAAGAGGCACCCAGCCTTCTGCGCGCCAACGTCGGTATTGCTTTTATGCGTTGTAGCGTGTTGATTGGTCATTCTAACTAATTGAATCGCCCAAAAATAGTCGCGTACTCGAGTGTTGGTGGCCGAGGGCGATACGCCCGCTACTAATAGAGACTAGACTTCTGACCCAGCCGCGAGCTATGACAGAAGCCTCGCTGATGCTCACGTGTTGTGACAGTTAGCGCCAATGTGGTGCGTTTGAAGCGCGCGTGAGTGGCTATAAGTGGACGGAGCGGCTGGCCCGATGGCTTCTGCTCCCATTAATCGGTTTGATGGGAGACTGTAGCGTTTCCCAAGGCATCATATTACGTCGTATTTTCAAAATAAATGTAACGTTCAATTTGTTTATTTTATATACAAAAATCAAATACTCTTGACGGTCCCTTTGTCCCTTTGGCGTGGCGCCTTCGACGATACGTTGATAGGGTTCTGGTTTTGAAACCCGGCGTCGCTATAAATGCGACCTCAACCAATGAACGACGAAGAAAAAACACGAGTAATGTCGCGTCACTTACGAATCTACTCATTCAAATTATGGAGGAACTGCGCATCATGGCCAAAATACGGCACCGATGTTTGTGAGTAAAGTCGGCGAATAATTAAATAAAATTCACTCCTAACCGTCCGGCCGTGTGTCTGATTACATTTAATGCATTAAAACCAGCTGATTAATAATGTATTATTGTTAGTTCAAGTAGTACTGATACCAAGAGTGCTATATTTATAACTAATTACGATTATAGAAATATTGCTTGACGGATTTGCCATATGGTATATTACGAACAGTAAAATTTCGTAGCTCATAGACTCACGCTGATGGGGGGGGGGGTGTTAAGTGGGGTAGCCATTGTGGGTCATTGAATAACTTATACGTCGGATGGGTATAATAGCGGAAGTGGAGCGATCGTGTTCGGTTATTGTCCTCCACGAGGCACTCGTTCAAGGTGCCCGTAAACTATTTAATTATAGCCTGCAATCACCTTCAAATACGCCTTGCATTGCGTGCGGCCAATATTGCGAACAATATGAGACCCACCATGTCAAAATCATTCGGAAGTCGGGAAATCCCCAAATCAGTAAAATGCTATTAATACATTGCAACATGAAAAATATGGAATTTTGTTTTTTTTTCCATTTTAGATTACTCCAGTTATTAAACATTCATAAAAATATATTTTTCTGTGTGAAATATGCTTAAAATATCGTATTATTACCAGTTTAAACTGTGT